>CM047817.1:48180047-48473473 GCA_026214975.1 Gentiana macrophylla
AATATTCGAAGAGGGTCCAGGAAGCTAGCAACAAGTGAAACACATGTTCTAAACATTCAAAACAATATTCAATACATTCTAAAAAAGACGAGATTTGAAGTACGGCATCAACTTTACTTTGAGCTGGTTGCCAAGTCAGAAGTGTAGGACGACTGAATACGATAAATGAATACTAACATGAAACTAGTAACATATAAAAAATAGCACATTGTTTGGGAATATGATACAATTCATTATCTCGGCGACTAGCATATTTGTAGTGTTGAATGGCTGAACTGATATCCCTTACTGCCTCGTCCAAAATCTACCCCCCAAACCCCTCATCTTTCATTATTTCCAATTAAAATATGGATATATATAAAGATTCACAACTAATATGAACAATGTAATATATTAACTTTCAAGAAGTCCAAACTTAAGGATTACATCAGTATGATTAATGTCACATTCCCAACAATTTAAAAAGGAATTTTCTGTTACTTTTTGAATTTATTAGTTATTTTCATTCTACTGTTGCTGTTAGAAAACTCTGCAACCACTCTATTTGTCTAAGACAAAAGTGAAATTGAGAACTAGCCCAGAAGTGAAACACTGACATGGCAACCTACCTGCAGATGCGTGCATAATAATCAAGACATGAAGACATATACTTTTGCAAAGAATAATGTCAATATTGCAGATGTAGTTGGTCTCCAGATGTCGAAACATGTAATTCTGGCCACCTTACATCTATGTTGCTACAAATGAATGTTCACATAGCTTATAATATAATTGATTAACTAAGAGAAAAGTTGGTTAGAGAAAAAAACAAGTTTACCTTGTAAGCTATTTTATCACACATGATACCTAGAGCGATGAGTAGTACTTGGTAAGCATTTATGCCCTAAACAAAAAATGAGTTCAATAAAAATTCTACCATTGTGATGGTGTTTTATTAAAAAATTAGTCATCTGGGAAAAGTGTATACAAGTTCATTGAACTTGAAATATTAAATGTGATCAGCATTACAAGCATCCAAAAGTGTCATTTTAACTATATGGTCATGAGTACACTAGCTTAATTAATATAACCACAGAATCATTCAGCGATACTTAGAATCACTTGAACCACAAATTAAATATCCATGACATCCCCAATTACATTATCATGGTAGCCACTCCTTCCCGCTAAATGAAAAGGAAAAAAACATTGAGGTTAGAGATAAGTTACACCTATGAGCTTACCATCCTTTCCCATTTCATGAAGTAATCTAGAAGCAATACATTCAGCAACTTTCAAATGCCTATCAACTCTATCATATAAAAGAATGAATCAGAAAACAGAGCCGTACTGAAAAACTATCATAAAAGTGTTGTCAATTTCATTTAACTAACACTGAAGCGATAAGGTAGATAATCACAAACATAGATCAAATCAAATAGAAAAAACTATTGTTACTTGCAATAACTATTATCCAAAAATGTGCTTATGACCATATGTAAAGGTGCTAGGCTAGAGTATACGAAACTCAGAGCCATAATTATACAATATCTTGGTTAAACCGTGTACACATGCAATCAAAGATAAGAATTTTATATATATATATATATATATATATATGTTTTTGGTGGGAAGGACAAACTAATAACTAAACCAGGATGCAAGGACATTGAAAATTAATCAAGACAAAACATATGTAATTTTCCAAAATCACCCTTTTCCTATCTATCTATAAATTAAAACACCCTTCTTCCCCAGAAAAAAAAAAAATTGCATCAGCGGCTCTTCTCCCCAACTCATGCCGGCACTAGATGATAAATAATGCGTGTCAGCTACTTTTTTCTACAAAAATTAATTGTAATCTTCTTTCTTACATAGTAGCTTTAATTTCGCTGATTTTTTGGGACCGATTTGGTCCAAATCTGACCCCTCATGGGGAAAAACGCGAAGAAAAAGGTGCAGTCATCGTCTTCTCCAAACTCGAAGAAATTGGAGGCTGCTTCACCGTTATTAGCTCTTCCAGTGCCTGAGAATGGGGGTTCGATGGATGCTCAAGCTGTTTTGGACACCATTGTTGCAGAAAAAGAAACTCCGGTGGTTGCAGGTGCTTCTTCTCCGGCGACTGAAACCTTGGTGTTGTAGCAGAGAGCTCCGATTGATGAATCTGTTTTTTTTTTTTTTTGAATGGAAAGGAAAGAGTAACAGATAGATTGTGATTGAAATTGATGAATGGAAGGGTGATTGGAATTGACGAAGAACGATTGAACGATTTAACGATTTGAATGATTGGGGATTAAGGTTTGTGGATTTTCGGCTGCTACCACTGCTCCGCCCAAGTCCACTTTCCGGCCAAGAGAAGGCAGGCTGTTTTTTTTTTTTTTTTTTTTGTTTTTTTTTTTAGTTATTCTTATTAATTTTGTAACGCTTACTAGGATGTTACGACATTTTTTTACGGATCAAGTTACGCCTTGTTATTGGCCGTTACTATTTTTTACGACATTTATTCTTATTTGTTTTTAATTACATTACTACTTTGTTTTTAGGATGTTACGACATTTTTTTTTCATTACGAATTGTTTATTGGCCATTCTTATATTTCACGGGTTATTACGACTTGCTTATCGGACGTTACGACTTGCTTTTAGATCACATTACTTTTTCATTGGATGTTACGACATTTTACGCTTATTACTACTGCTTTCGATCGTTATTATTTTTGTAGAGGGTAAAAAGTATGAAGGGTATTTTTGTCAAATATTTTGTTTTGTCCTTTATAACATCCGAAAAAAAAAATATCCTTCAGCACTCCATTTATGTTTTTTTCGTTTGTTTCTTCCCCCTATATATGTGTGTGTGTATTTATACATACGTGTGTGTGTTTCTATGTCTGTCAAAGTTATACAACTAATATAAAATGCTCAGAGCCTTAATCCAAACCATTTAAATTGATCTGTTAATTGGATTTAAATCGATCTACAAAATGGGTTAGGTCAAATAGACAACTGAAGGAAAGAAATACCATTGATTGGAATGCTGTAGTAACAAGTACTGAGAGGCAACCAGTGAGCGGCGAGTGAAGAAGGTGGATGGTCGAAGCAATTAAGAATCTATTCACTAAATCCAGTCAAAAAGTATACGATTAGCATAAATACCTAAAGCCTTAGCCCAATCCATCGATCTACCAAAAGATTAGGTTCGATAAAAATCTAAAGGAAAGAAATACTTACCAATGACTGGATTGTTAAAGCTACAATCGATTAGAAGCCAGCGACGAGCGGCGGAGAGCAGCGGCGAACGATGAGCGGCGGAGAGCAGTGGCGAACGACAGCTGTGACTGAGGAAGGTGGAAGATGCAGAGAGCGGCTGAAGGAAATGGGTTAGGGTTAAATTTGTTGTGGAAACGTAAATTGACCTTCTAAATAATTGTAATGAGTTTTTGATAATAAAAAATGTAATTAAAATGGTAAATAACTATAATATATGTGGAATACATAAGCCTAAGAAAATGTAAAAAAATAAGAATAATGAGGGTTTTTTAATTAACTTGTACATAATGACGGGATTTATGATTACTAATGACGAGATACAAATCTTGGTCACTAAGAATGACTTTTTTAATATTAAAATATTATTTTCTCATTATAAGTATCATCTAGTGACGGGATTTACCGCCCGTCATTGAATTTTCGTCAATAAAAGACCTTTTTCTTGTAGTATATAAACATGTAAAGAATCTCATGCTATAATGACACCGATCCTGTCATTTAAATATATTCATAATTATCCCTAACTTAACGGTATTGACACTAGTTAATCCTTATGGCTCGTGAGGATTGATGGAATGGAATGATATCATTTCATTGCTGCGTTTGGTAGTCAATGGAATAGAATCATTGAGAATGATATCATTCCATTCCGGTCATTCCATAGGTTTTGTGATGGAATGAAAATCATAAAATTTCATTCTGTTGGAATCAAAACAAATTTGATTCCTGGGTTTCAAAACATGCAAATGGATGGAATGGAATGAAAAAAGCATTTTGTTCCATTCTATTACCTCAATCCAAACAAGGCATTAGGGATTAAGAATACCGAATCATTGTTGGACATGAGACGTCTTCTATATGAACGATCCCTAAGGAATTCCGAGAGACTTGATTCCTGAATTATCACAGGATACGTAGGCAACTTGGGAAAATTACCCAGGCTCAGTCCAAAAACACTCATAAATACCATCCCTTATTTAATCGTTCTTGAATTAGTTGTCATAGAAGTAATTACGGCCCGGATTTGTACACAGATGATATCCAACATCGTCATGCAGATCTACTCAGAAGGCACCGCAATGCCAAACAGAATAACTGGGATGAAAACATTCAATGTCCAGAAGTTCAATGACAACTACCGGTAGGGGTCGATTCCCTCATCAACGAAATGAAGAACTAAAAGGAAAAAAGGTGAAAAGCTTACTTGTAATAGTTGAGGTGGAGAAGAATAAGAACAAACGGAAATGACTCCAATTTCCGGATTAATAGACAGGAAGTCCAACGTGTGAGAAGACATGTGATACGACAGGTGTTATAAGCCCAAGCACGATCATGGGGCACGAGCCCACTATGTAAGCAGAAACGCCTCGTTTCTCGGGACGTTATGACAATGTCATAACGGTAACTCTACGACATGGAAGAGCTAGCCCTTGTGAAATTTCCACAAGTCTAAGAGACACATCTGAGCTCCATCCAGGTCTAATCTAACCCGACCATCGAAGCTCGAGCAGATCTGAGGGACTTATGATGAGGGTCGGACTAACCATTGCCACGTGTCATTAATGGAATGGCAGCATAATAAATGAAGTGAAAGAAAAGTGAAAACATTAAAGGCCATGAGCCCAATATCGAGTTGTAGATCAGGCCAGAACCCCATGTGGAAGGTCTGTCCCGTTCTCCCGATCAGACCACCGCAGGTCGGCTCGGTCATATCGGAGTCCGGGTTGCGTAGCTAAGGTCGAAACGACCTGAGAAGCTCACCGCCGGTCGGTCAGAGCTTTCCTTATCAATATTTAGCACGATACTATATCCTAGGATAAACATGGAAAGAATCCCAAGGCATAATGACACCGATCCTATCATTTAAACATATTCATAATTATCCCTAAATTAACCGTATTGACACAAGTTAATCCTTATGGCTCGTGTGGATTGATGGAATGTAATTGAATGGTATGTAATGGAATGGAATCATTTGGAATTATATCATTCAATTCCGGTCATTCCATAGGTTTTGTGATGGAATGAAAATATATCATTAATTTTCATTCCGTTGGAATCAAAACAAATTTGATTCTTGGGTTTTAAAACACACAAGTGGATGGAATGGAATGAAAAAAGCATTATGTTCCATTCCATTACATCAATCCAAACAAGCCATTAGGCATTAAGAATACCGAATCCTTGTTGGACAAGAAAAGGGTCGAGACGTCCTCTATATGAACGAACCCTAAGGAACTACGAGAGACTTGATTGCAGAATTATCACAGGATACGTAGGCAATTTGGGAAAATTACCCAGGCTCAGTCTAAAAACACTCATAAATACCATCCCTTATTTAATCGTTCTTGAATAAGTTGTCATAGAAGTAATTACGGCCCGGATTTATACACAGACTATATCCAACATTGTCATGCAGATCTACTCAGAAGGCACCGCAATGCCAAACAGAATAACCGGTATGAAAACATTCAATGTCCAGAAGTTCTAGATTCAAGCAAGTCAACTTTAAGTTGTCTTCATAAAAACATGCAAAAATTGAAAAAAAAAAAAAAAAAAATTGATGCTAAAACCGTGACCTCACAAGACATTGCACACATACCATGATGCATAATAAACCTAACCTTTATCTTTTTTTTTGTGTGAAAAGAAGTATAAAGCAAATGTATCATTATAATTTTTAACATTATAAAACAAACGAATTGTGATCCGTCTAATGACTCTAATTCCGACGATTTTTCCTTTGATTCCGATGATTATTCATGGTCGCTGGAGATCTAAACTTAAACGTTTCACCATTGTGTCGGATAATTAAAAAATTCACCCGTGTGCCGAGATTTGAATTTCTCACACCGGCGTCGGAGATTTGAAATTTTCACCCCGGTTCCGGAGATTAAAAATTTTCACACTAGCACCGGAGAGTTGAAATTTTCATCCATGGTGCTAGAGAAATTCTCAGTTTACGAAAAAAGATCATCAGATCCAGAAAAAAAAAATCGACTGGTGTCACATGTGACGCCCCGTTCCAGACACCGTGTCCTTATCCGGAAACGAACGCCCGGCACGTATATAAATTTAATATTTAAATCAATTATATACGCAAGCCTTACGTAATTACATCAGAGTTAAAGCGGAAATGAAACGACACGGGAGAAATCTTAAACGACACTTAATGTCGTAACAATTAAAGAAATGTAAGTGATGTTTCCAACAACATTTAACTGAAATAAACATAATAAAGCCTATACATTATTACAACTCGAAAAGAAATATACAAAAGTCTAATGAACATAACAAAAGTATCTTTCTCTCAACTCTCGAAACATAAATAAGGAAACAATGTATAAAATTCCCAAACGCCGACACAAGTTTACTCCTCATAATAGACGTCTTCATCACAGTAACATGCATCACCTTCTCGGGGTGGGAACAATATATAAAGGTTGAGTACAAAAGCACTCAGTAAAGGGTAGATGGACCGAATTTAAAAAAAGTAATAGCACAAAGTTATCATCACGACCACGTATGTATAAATACCCGCTCCCCTCTACTAGTCTCACTAGTAAAACTCAACTAACAAGGGGTTTGTTACACACAAGGTCTAAGGACACTTTGCATGGTGAGAATCGCACCACGACATATCCTCGCCTCATATATACATGCAGGCCGCTACCCATGTGGGAGACTACCCACCCACAGCCGATGCTACCTTTGTGGAGGGTAATGGTCCCAAGCTACGAAACAGAAATGTGCCTTACCAAAGACCAAGGTGTTTTATCTTTTAGACTCCAAATATGTAAATGTGTTTAAATCTAATCACCTATGTTCATTACACATAAAGGCTTCCTTAAGGACTTCTAGTCTTAGACCATTCTACACTATACTACCTATCAAATTGCACCGAAAGTGATGGCTACTAAGCACAACACCCCACATAGCTAAGAGTTGTCTTCCCAGGTGATCTGTGTTTTCTCTCATCGCAGAGGCTCTCCACGCGTGATCTTTGTCTTAAATACACCGTAAAATCATACCCAAAACTATGTCAAAAATCAAATAAGATTCAACCACAACATACAGTACTTAAAAAAAAAACAAATATCTGTCTTCTCTTCTTCTCGTTAATCATTTTCTTTCTGTCTTCATTATTTTTTTCCGAATACATCTGCTCCTTTCCCTTTTCCCTTTTTATTTAATTATTTATGTCACACAATTTTCGGAAACAGCAGTATCTAGTCTAGATATATTTTTGAAGCACACAGAAAATTCTTTTCCTATTTTTCCTCCCTTACGAAAACTAATACTGCAAGTGGGCATACTATCAACTCATTGCTAACCAATTATAAACAATGATTAAAACTATATCAAACAATAGAGATACTACAGAACAAGACAAATGTAATAAAATAATAAAATGTAAACTAACAGAACTGCACAACATTTACCACGCGCCGTACGGGAACAGAATGACTCAAATTCCGGTTCCAACACGCGTACACTCAGTATCTATACGGTACACCTTTGACAATTAAAAGACGTAGTCAAAATTAATCATTTCGGTTAGAACACCCCTTTACCTTATTCAATTGAAAAACTTTGAATTGAAACGTCAAACTTGGAAATCCAACAACTATGGTAATCCTTCGATTCCTACAACAAAATATCATTCTAGAAATAATCTATAACACTTTACAATGCCTAATTGCTACGAATTCACCAGAAAGCTCTAGATTCTAAAAAGGGCTTTTTGATTCACGAACCTGTTCACAACGATTCTTATGTCAAAACGTTGTCCTCGTCTCGGTGATCGTTTTGATATGAAAATCCTGCAACAACGTCGATTGAATTGCTCAGAAAATATAAGATTTTCTCTTGGCTTTTTGGTTTCTCCTTCTCTGCTATTCTAAGTATTTAGTCGACAAGAGGGATGAGGGAAAACTGACAAACGCTTGAGAGGTTTAAGGGAGATTAATTGTAGTTAATTCCCATTAATTCTAATTATCCAATTAATTTAAATAAAGTAAAAATAAGTATTAGGAATTTTTGTTGGACAATCTTGTTCATAAACGAAAGAAAAATTACAATGAAACGAATAACAACAAATTCGAATTACAATTGCAAAGAAAACAGAAAGGATATATGATCCAAGCGCTGTCTTGCACACAGTTTCCTTAAGACTAATTCGCCCCCTCACCTTCGTGTGCCGTGAGCTTCAGCAAGACGTTAATCTCCCAGGATAGAACGGATAGCAATGACAGGAAGCACAACACCTTCAATTGCTTAAGAACCTTGTAGTTTGAACTCTCGCCATGTAGAAAAGAAGTAAGAAGAAGCATATTGCTAGTTTTTCCGGTATGAAGAATCGATCAAGAAAAGTCTGTTTATATAGGCTTTATTCTCAGAGGAGAGAGCTGGAATCGATGGAATACGAAGTGGAACGACCTCGACTTCATTATTTCGAAATGAATGTCATTAAAGCTCGAGTGGAACAGACCACGATGTCGGCAGCAGATGGAAGGTCTTCATCAGACAAGATGTCACGCCGCGATGATCGCCAAATTTCGAAAATAAAAGTACAAATGTCGATCTCGCACGATGACGATTTTATTTCGAAAATAAAAGTTCAGGTTGCAAACCGAACATTCACTCGAGAGCTTTGAATCGAGTTGCATTCGTGATCGCAGACGCTGCGCACACACACAAGTTCAAGCTGAAATCCATCCGGATTTGCACCCTCCCCTGCGCCCGCGCGTAGATAACGGTGTATAAAGTTGGTAAATTCTTACCACTACACTAAAGCAACATCATATATATATTGGCTCTTTTCCTTCCTTCCTTCCAATGTGGGAGAAATTGGTTTATCCAATTTTCCTTTATTACTAACACTTTCCATTCACTCACTTAGCCCAATAGGCCCAATATGACATATCATTTAAAATATCCATTCTAACCATCATTTTCCAACAATCCCCCACATGAATGGAATAGTGTTTAAACCCTAACAAAGGCTCTAAGAATGAAATTGAGAGTTCGGCGGTAGATCAATGCATAGGATAGGTAGGTGTGACCCTTTGAACCTTCCCTTGATTAAATATGTTTACTTTACTGGCTGACTAGTAGACGCGATGTCCTTGAACTATTCTGCCGTTGATGTAAATGATGACATATCAACCACACTGCATCTACCTATCAACATAGGTTCTTGCGGTTATGTCCATTTTGGCCGTGGACATTTGCCTGGTTCAGCAAGAGTTTCTAAGAATTGCGCCCTCACAATTCCCTTTGAAGCGGCACCTCTTCTCTCTTACATAGGTGATTCTGTAATTCAGAATTTTCTCAAAATATTCATCTTACACAAATCATTAAAAGCTCTTCTATGAGCTTATCCTCGTTCAATCTCACTGTTTCTTCATCTTCGGAATGAGCTTGAGGGTTACCCCCCATAGTGACTTTACTTCGGCAATTAGGTTTTCCCATTGAACCAAGATCTTGGGATCTCCAATCTACAAGGTTGGGTTTTCCTTCGCAAAAGTTTTATTCCATGGGCTTTAGTCCCATTCCTCTTGATGATTTAGCAACTACCTCTCTATTTAACCCTTTGGTTAGCGGATCCGCAAGATTATCCTCTGACTTAACATAGTCTAAGGTAATCGTACCAGTTGAGAGTAGTTGTCTAATGGAATTATGTCTTCGGCGTATGTGCCTAGACTTACCATTATACATTATATTTTGTGCTCTTCCAATCGCTGATTGGCTGTCACAGTGAATACATATTCCTGGCACTGGCTTCGGCCATTGAGGAATATCCTCTAGAAATTGATGCAACCATTCTGCCTCTTCCCCACATTTATCTAAGGCTACAAACTCAGATTCCATTGTGGATCTGGTTATCACGGTTTGTTTGGAAGATTTCCAAGACACGGCTCCACCGCCTAACGTGAATACAAAACCACTTGTGGATTTTGAATCCTTTGAATCTGAAATCTAATTTGCATCAGTATATCCTTCTATACCAATTGGTTCTCTTGTATAGTGAAGGCCATACTTACGAGTATATCTTAAGTATCTCAGTAACCTCACTATAGCTTTCCAATGTTCATGACTCGGATTACTAGTATATTTACTTAGCTTGCCAACAGCGTAAGCGATATCAGGTCTAGTACAACTCATTAAGTACATTAGACTTCCAATGATCCTTGCGTACTCTAATTGAGATACACCCTCACCTTTATTTTTGAACAAAGGTGACTTTGATCTATTGGAGTTCTAGCTTCATTTGAGTCATCTTTATTGAATTTTTCCAGATTTTATCAATATAATTAGATTGACTCAAAATGAGACCATCAGAATTTCTTGTAATTCTAATTCCCAATATCATCTCTACTAAACCCATATCTTTCATTTCAAATCTGGCGTTTAACATATCTTTGGTAGATTTGATCATCTTATCATTACTACCAACTATCAGCATGCCATCCACATAAAGACATAAGATGACATAGCCATCTTTTGTTTCTTTCATGTAAATACATTTATCACATTCATTGGTTTTGAACCCTTTTTCAAGCATAACATGATCAAACTTTTGATGCCATTGTTTTGGTGCTTGTTTTAAGCCATATAATGACTTAACCAATTTACACACTTTCTTACCTTGTCCTGGACTAGAAAAACCCTCAGGTTGTTCGATGTAGATTTCTTCTTCTAAATCTCCATTTAAGAAAGCGGTTTTCACATCCATTTGATGTACTTATAAATTACGCAAAGCGGCTATAGCGAGTACCATCCTAATGGAAGTTATTCTCGTCACTGGAGAATATGTGTCAAAATAATCAAAACCTTCTTTTTGACTATAACCTTTTATTACTAGTCTGACCTTATATTTATCAATAGATCCATCAGGTTTCATTTTCCTCTTAAAGATCCATTTTGATCTTAGTGGCTTACATCCTGGAGGTAGATCAACTAATTCCCAAGTATGATTTTGCAATATAGAGTCTATTTCACTATTTATTGCTTCTTTCCACATTGGACCTTCAGAAGAAGTTGTCGCTTCTTTAAAGCTTTGAGGATCTGTCTCTATCATATAAATGATAAAATCTTCACCAAAAGATTTTTCAGCTTCTCGACCTCTTGCTTCTTCTTGGCTCAACCTCGGTTGGCTCTTCTTCATTTACTTGTTCGTATGGGTGATCCCGAACATGAACACGCTTTAATGAACTAGGTTCATTTGTTTTAGCCGAAATACATTCTCAAAGAATGATGCATTTCTCGATTCCATTATCGTATTTTTATGTATTTCAGATTATCTGACTTATACACAAGAAATCGATAAGCACTCATCATTGTGTGCATATCCAATGAATATACAATCAACATTTTTGATCCTATCTTTACTACTTTGGGTGTAGTATTTAGCACCTTTGCAAGGCACCCCCACACTTTCAAGTATTTGTAAGAAGGTGGTTTACCTTTCCATAGTTCATAAGGAGTTTTCTCTTGTTTCTTTCGGGGTATCTTATTTAAAAGATAATTGCTAGAAAGGATAGCTTCCCCCCATAATTCTTTTGCACTCTTTTTATCACAATAAACATCATACAATGAATCACATAAACAATTCATTACATAATGTCTACAAAGATAATCAGATTGTTTCCATTCATCCATGGCAAACAGAAAATCTTGATCTGGCTCCCCTTCTATTGTTGGTGGATCCTCAGTTAGGAACTTTGCCAGACGCAATGTTGTGAGATAAAACATCATCTTTTGTTGCCATCTCTTAAAATTCAGCCCATTGAATTTTTCAGGCCTCTCATGCTGATTCATAGGAGCAACACCTCGATTTGGCACTTGTTGCACCATAGCCAAAGACTGAGTCTGACCATCAGCACCATTCTGAGCCGTACTGGTTGACATTTCTGAAATTTAACACAAATTGATTAAATTTCCTTTCAACAATTTATAGAACAATTTTTAATTGAACTATACTCAATTAAACAAATGATTCGTTTAAAACTCATTTTATTGAACCAATGTTCGTTTTAAACCCCTAAACAGGTTTTAAGGCAACACAACTCGGTTTTAATAAACAGCTCGTTTAATAATAAATGGCTTTCGTTTTAAGCGATTCGTTTAAAATAAATTGTTTAAATTCAACTTGATTAAAATCACTGTTTTAAGCGATCATTTCGTTTTAAAATAAAAACCACTCTTTTTTACACACCTCGATTCGCTTTCTTCAATTACGTAAAATCAATCACAAAACTCTATTATGACCGATTTTATTAAGATCAAACTGCTCAACACAAGAACCAGCTCGATTCAACACAGTTATTGAAAACTATTCGTTCTCAATTTCCTCTCGTTAATGAACAAGAAATATCAGAAGAATTAGTCTTAAGATTGTTGGACAATCTTGTTCATAAACGAAAGAAAAATTACAATGAAACGAATAACAACAAATTCGAATTACAATTGCAAAGAAAACAGAAATGATATATGATCCGAGCCCTGTGTTGCACACAGTTTCCTTAAGACTAATTCGCCCCCTCACCTTCGTGTGCCATGAGCTTCAGCAGGACGTTAATCTCCCAGGATAGAACGGATAGCAATGACAGGAAGCACAACACCTTCAATTGCTTAAGAACCTTGTAGTTTGAACTCTCAGTTTTCATGTAGAAAAGAAGTAAGAAGAAGCAGATTGCTAGTTTTTCTGGTATGAAGAACTGATCAAGAAGTCTGTTTATATAGGCTTTATTCTGTAGAGGAGAGCTGGGAACTGATGGAATACGAAGTGGAACAGCTTCAGCTTCATTATTTCGAAATGAATGTCATTAAAGCTCAGAATTGGAACAGAACCACGATGATCGACGCGAGAGATGGAAGGTCTTCATCAGACGATGTCACACAAGATGTCGCCACCAAAAAAATAAAAGTACAGATGTCGATGTCTGCACGATGATCGCCAAATTCGAAAATAAAAGTTCAGGTTGCAAAACCGAACCTTCACTGGGAGCCTTTGAATCGAGTTGCATTCGTGTCCATGTGACGCTTTCGCACACAAGTTCAAGTGAAATCCATCCGGTTTGCACTCCTCCCTAGCCAGCGGCGTAGATAACGGTGTATAAAGTTGGTAAATTCTTACCACTACACTAAAGCAACATCATATATATATTGGCTCTTTTCCTTCATTCCTTCCAATGTGGGAGAAATTGGTTTATCCAATTTTCCCTTTATTACTAACACTTTCCATTCACCGCTTAGGCCCAATAGGCCCAATATGACATATCATTTAAAATATCCATTCTAACCATCATTTTCCAACAATTTTTGCCGGGCGTTCGTTTCCGAATAAGGACACGGTGTCTGGAACGGGGCATCACATCACAAAACAAATCCGCACTCCTAGTCTCCAGATGTATAACAAGGTGTCTACACAGAAAGAAGCATTATCTGATATGTGAGTGAAATGTGTACTTCATTGAATTAAATTAAAAAAATTCAGATGCCAATTACACAGTAATAACAGGACAAAATGCATACACTGTCAAGGTGCATCACGAATCTGAATTGGAAACAAAAATTAGCACACCTGCAAATTTGATATTTTTTCCCTACTTGATGCATTTATGTTGTTACTTGTGTGATTCACCGTCAAAATTTACAATTGAATTTTAACAATAAATCTTCCAACATCGCAAATTCTCAAACTCTTATACAAAAAAAAAAAAAAAAAAAAAAAAAAAAAAAACAAACAATTACATAAGTATATAACCCACGTCTTATCATAGAGACTCGAACCCAACTTTGACCAGTAACCGAAAGCCTCATTGGCGTCGAGTAGGACTAGAAACCAACTTTAATTTGACGAATAAGTCTTAACCCTTTAAAAAATCCTTGACTACTCCATCCGTTATTTAGGCTGGCAAATGAGTAATACTACATGCACAACCATTAAGTATAAAGGGTGACACAACGTACTTTTACATGAATGATGTAACGCCCCGTTCCCGGACACCGAGTCCTTATCCGGAAAAGGAACGTTCGGCACGTATAAAATAAAAATAAATTCATTCATACGTAAGCCTCTACTACGTCGTATCAAAAACAAGCAAACGGAAGCAAAAGACTCGGGTAGTAAATTTCCAATAAAATTCAAGAATAGAATACAGTCTAAAGATGGTAATGTAACTTTATTACATTCAAGAAAAAAAACGAAATTTAGAAGAAACGTACGATATTCTCAAAAGAAACATAAAGGGGGTACTACAAGTCTTAGAAAGCCAAAAGTCTAAACCAAAAGTACTCTAACAGCCTAATAAATGAAAGACAAAATAAATAAATGTAAAGTCTTCAATGAGGCGTCGTCAAACGTCATCATCGAACTCATCCTCGTAACTCTGATCAACCTGTTCATCTTCTCACCCCCAAACACATAGAAAAACATGCATTTGAGGTAAGTACAAGGTACTTAATAAAAGAGAGAAGCTATGACAACAATAGAAAAGATATTTAATAATTTAGTTATCTTTGTGTGACGACTCAATCTGGGGTTCATTCCATGTCCATCAACATGAATTGACTAAACGTTTCTACTTAACTTATCTATGTTACAACCGCACTCAAGGGCACTACGCGTATCCACTTTTGGGACACTCTTGGCAACATATTAGTGGATCACACCAATATCCACGAAGTCTAGAATAGGTAGACTCGATAGTACGCCGCGTCTCAGTGGAGTCCTTCCGTACTTAGGGTTTTTTTTTGACCTACAGAGTTCTTCCACCTTCGTGAGGTAGCACACACATCGCGATATAGGATCGTGCCTATCCAAGAGAGACATGTTGTTTAATCTTTTACTAGTCAAGTACGTATTTATTAAAATGATTAACTAACCACCTAAGCGTTTTCAATTAAACTCCCTCACAAATACTACTCTCTTCCTAGACCACTAGACATAAACAAGGCCTAGCAATTACACAGACATTGATGAATACTAATTCATCAAAGCATAAGCCTATCATGCTCTTCCGACGGATCCGAACTTCAACTCCCTTTAAGAGTACATTCGGTGTTTTAACTGAACGAATCAGAAGCTCAATTCAGGCTTGTTTAGATTATACCATGTTAACATATCATGAATAAGGGTTTAAAACTGAACAACATAGCTTAAACATCATTTAAGTGCAAACTGGGGCAATGCGTGCTTATTAGCTGGAATGCGTACGCATTCCCTGCTTCAAAACCTGCTGGAGACTGTCTGTCCAAACAATACGTGCGCATTGCCTACAATGCATACGCATTACATGACCAGAACCTAAGCTAAAACTCTCTGTTTGAGCAATGCGTGCGCATTCTTATGAATGCGTACGCATTCAGCAACCAGAAACAAACCCAGAACTCTCTGTTCAAGGAATGCGTGCGCATTCTTTTGAATGCGTACGCATTCAGCGTCCAGAAGCCAAAACCTGCAATCCTGTAACAGGAATGCGTGCGCATTGCTAGCCAATGCGTACACATTCTGCCTGCTGCCCTAACTTCTGATTTCGATCCTAAACGGCTTGTAATTCGTTTCTAACCCAATTAACCTCAAATTAAGTACAGTAAAACATTGAAAAACATATCTAAACATTCCATAACTCCTATGATCATTGATCAACCAAAGACTCATCTTTCTAGCATTAAAACGTCTTAAAACATGATCTAAACCCTATAAACGATAATTGAGATCATAGGAAGAGTCTCTTACTTATTTGCAGCCAAAAACCAGACTAAGCAGCCTCGAAAATCTGCAACAATTCTCAACAACCTGATATCCAAATGTTTCCCTTCTCACGACGATCCTGATTCTCCAATCCGATCTGAAAAGGATCAAGAAACGCTTCAGATATTGTGACTACTCTCTTGGCCTTTTCTCTTCTCCAAATTGCGCAGAGAAAGAGAACGTGGAGTCTAAATTCTGATTAGCGTCTAGGTTAGAGAATAACCTGATTTAATTTTCCTTAAATACCAATTTCCATTAAATCCCTTTTTCCATAATCACCCTTAATTACCAAAAAAAATCAGAAATTTCCTTTAATTATATACATAAATTCGAAAATTACATATATATAATTAACAATACACTTAACTCCAATAAAAAGAAAAGAAATATTAATATTTCGTTTTCGCAAAATGACACGTCTGCCCTTTCCCGAAATTCGGAATATTACAAATGAGTCTTCCATCTTGATCAAAGATGTAAAATTATGACTGAGTGGGATTGTTAGTAGCCACCGTGTCTCAGTATCTCTCACAACACAATGATGAGGACCGAACTGAACCCCACCACGTGTCATCCATATATTTACTAAGCATTAAATAAAGACATAGTAAGTAGAGTGTTAAGGGCCAGGGGCGCTAGTGTAAGCCTGGCGGCGGTCGTAACCCAGGATGGGAGCTCACTAGTCCGCTCCTCGGTCCACCGAGGGTCGGTCGGCGCATGCGGAACGGAATCGGTCGTGATTCGCCCTAATGGCCTCCGGGCGAGAGCAATGCTCGTTATTTAGCCCATGTGCTCATAATAAAAGATAATTATGAAAAGAATCATCAGTCATAAAGACTCTGATCCTATTATTTAAATACCGTGACTATCTCCTAAAATCAAGGGGATAAACACATACAAATCCAATCCTTGAGGGATACGAAATAGAGTCCGTCATGGACGACATAGGCATGCCAAGGGCACAAGACCCTCTGTATAAACGATCCCAAGAACTACGAAGATACTTGATTCCTGAATAATTTCAGGATACGTAGGCAATTTAGGATTACGCAATCTCAGGCTGGTAAGATCAAGCGCTTATCATTCTACTAAAACCGATTGGTGTTAATAAAGGCGCAACTATATTTCTTATCATTTATCTTATGATTTAAAAGTGTGGGTAATCTGTCCCAACACCCCTTCAAGTGTTGGCAATCTGCCAACATTTGCACAATTTTCACACTTGCACAATTTTCATTCAAGGGTGTGGGCAATCTGTTCCAACACCCCCCTCAAGTGTGGGCAATCTGTCCCAGCACTTGCATTATTTCTTTTTAAATAATGTTATTTCTTTTGAAATAATGTTCAACCAGGGTTCGATCTCGTGACCTCTGGCTCTAATACCATGTTAAGATCAAACGCTTACCATTCTACTAAAACCTGTTTGTGTTAATAAATGCGCAACTATATTTCTTATCATTTAAGAGTGTGGGCAATTTATCCCAACACATGCTCAGTCTAAAAACATTCAAGCCACCCCCTCGTTTCATACTTTTTCCTACGCTCTTATCTTGGATCTATTGCCACTAGTGTAATTTTGGCCCATATTATTCAACAGACTAGATCTAACATCGTCAATAATAACTTGCAAGTGTGTCATAGTCTCATAGTGAAGCGCTATTGTTTAATAGTTTAATAAAACACAACAGCAACACAAAAACAAACAAATTAATAGTTAAAAATAACAAATAAAAAATATATATAGAGTAAAACACATGATTCCCCTGTAAATTAATAAACACATTATAATTTTTTTTCTAACCTTGGGATAACTTTGAAAAAAAAGGAACTCAAAAAAAAAAAAAAAAAAAAAAAAAAAGGAACTACAATGCCCGGAGGGACAATATAGATGGGTAAAATATCTAAAAAGAGATCTACCATTTTTTTATGGCATTCGGGAACTATTTCAATTATGAACGTATAAAATTACTCTTATATCAGCGAAACAGTGGAAACAAAAACAAATTCACTATTCACTACAACACAACTTGTAATATTCCGATTTTCACTACAAGAAAATCTGTTTTTAATAAGGGATCAAAATCTGGTTATTAAAAGTACCTTTTAATAAGGGTTAAAACAATCTTATGAAAATGATGCAAATTTGATGAGAAACCCTTAATTCCTGTTATTGTTAATCAGATCCCCTTATTATAATACACCTAAAATATTCCCCTTATTAATGCTTACAAAAAAAATCAATAAAATATTATTTTGAAATAATATAAAGAAAAAAATTAAAAAACTTATGTTTTGCCAAAAAAAAAAAAAAATTATTTTCAGAATTATTTAGAAACACAAACTTTCCTGGAAAAAAGATACCCAAATTTATTTTGATGATAAAATACCAATATTTTAGGCACCAAAAATCCCTTCCAATAATTTCATTTGTAGACATAAATAAATAGAATAGATTTTTGTCCAGAAAGACAAAATTATCAAAATATCGGGATAGAAGGAAACTGTAATTTAATAAGGACAAAAATAACAATTATGAAGTAACAAATGTGGAATAGAGTAAATATGAAGTAACAAGTGTGAAACACAAAGTAACATTAACACGTAAAGTAACAATTGTGATTTTTGTCCTTTATAATCATGAAAATGTTACTTTTGTCCTTCCAGACCCATTTATTAATTTTTTTTTCCTTGTGGCCCCTTCCCCCTAAATAGAAATAATGATAGGGCCACAATCGGTGTGTTACAACAAGTGACACAACGGTTATCTATATCGTTGATGGTAATGAGTCAAAATAAATAATAATATAACCTCATCATAATCAACCGTGCAAATGACGTTTGTGTAACACGTTGTGACATAACGGTTGTTCCTGTATAATTATAGATTTGCTTTCGGTAAAATAAAAAATTAAATAGAATATCTTCCTCTATCTCAACCACAACTTTCAATTTAAAAAAAAAATCTTAATGGACATAAAAAATTGCCAAATTTTAGCGGGTAATCTCCCACCAAAGTTAATCCCAATTTCACCTTAGTTTTCCACGGATTTACGTTTTTTTCATCTAAAAGAACCACTAATTTTGTTTCACCACATATATCTTATCTCTCTGTACGCTTAACTGAGACCTTAGGGCTGGTTTGCAGTCACGGTGCGCTTGCTGTTGGTGATTTGAGGCGATAACTTCCCTTCCCTCTTCTCGATTTCTCGCTATTCTCTTCCACTACTACAAAATATAGATATAACGACACTAAATTAGGGGGCTTATTTTTTGGAACGCCCTTCCAGGGCCTTAATGGGGCGTTGTTCCCAGCTCTGTGACATTCTGCTACAGTAAATAGTATATTAGTTATATATCTTTTATTTTTTTTATTACCACGAAGGGCGTGTTAAGGGTGATTTTATATGATTTATATCGTTATATTTTGTAACAATTCTCTCCATATTCGAATAATTTGCATATAAATTAAGTGTTTAATTGAAATATTGAGCAAATGAGGTTTTAAACGGTTTAATCGCAAAATTGGTTGATTTAGGTGTTTTATTGTTGATTTTATATTGATTTGGATTATATTACACTTTGCAATGTTTTATTATATTGTAGATACACGGAATTGGCTCAAAAGAGGATTAAAAGATGTCAAGGATCGAATTCATATGAAGAAAAAGAGATAGAGATGGAAAAATCAGACTTGAAGCAATCTGAACGTGCGTTCAACCCTCCGTCCAGTGGACGGGCGTCTAAGCAAGTGGACGGGCGTCCAGAAGAGGTGATTCGATTCAGAGTTCTCCCAAATTTAGTGGACGAGCATCCAAATTAAAGAAGGGACGGGCGTCCCGATCCACTCGGCCCGACTCGAGTTTTATTGAAGGTGGGGACGGACGCCCAAAGATAGCGGACGGGCGTCCGAGCGCCCGACTTAGCGAGAACCGACTCAAATTCTATATATAGTGTGTTTTCTCCCATAATTATCATCGAATTTTGAACCCTAAACCCTGTGGGCGGCTCGCTTTTATTGTTTTTAGTTTTCTAGTAGATAAAACACTTTTTATGTATTTTTACTTAATCAAGTCGATCTTCAAGAGGATGCTAAGAGGCTAGACCTCTATTGAACAAGCGTTGTGAAGCCGTCCGATCGACAATTCGATTTCGATTCTCGTTTGTCTTGTGAGTTTTTAATTCAAGTTGTATCTTTATTATGTTTATCTTGATTTTCTGCAAATTTATATCGAAAGATCCTTGCATGTTGATTGTTTATATTGATGAAAATCTTGTTAAACCCTAGATCACCATAATGAAGATTAGGTCTTTAACCTAAAAATAACGAGAGTTGGTTAGGTTGAATTCCTAGGTTAGAAATTGAGAGATTTCACATCTTTGATTTGAAAGCGTTAATCTTTAGGATCGAAAGATAGAAGATTAATAGGTGAACTTGTCTAAGAAATTAGGATTTCATACCTTGGCTAGGTGAATCACAACTTGGTTAGAAATCACAAAATAATCGAGATAGAGATTGATTGTTGTAGGATAGGTGGATCAATTGCTTGTTCGTTCGTAAAATACTGATAAAACCACTTGAAATTGAACGGTTTAGTAAATTTACAATCTTTATTTCATAATAGACTTCGAATAGATTTAGTTTAGATAAATTTTTCGCAACCATATTTTCCTTGCTTTGGATCTTGATCTTCTGTCCAGTTAATCTTATTTGTAGTTTCGTGTTTTTCGTTTTAGTTTTCACTGTAGTATTTTCGTATCTTTTAGTAGTAATCGTGACATAGTTAGGTTAGATAATAAAAACTAGATTAAACAACCCCGATTCCCCGTAAGATCGACCCGGTATTAACCTCTTTACTACGATCCTTGCACTTGAGGTATATCGGATTTATAAATTTATTACTTGTTTATTTTGCTTAGATAAAATCCGTGAACAAGTTTTTGGCGCCGTTGCCGGGGAACCGGACGGTTGTCTAGTTTTTGTTTATTTCTCTTTTTATGTTCTTCTGTTTTTCCGTTTTTTTTAATCAGACGAGCGTCCAGTTGATACGGACGCCCGTCCGTTTAAATTTTTCTAACTCTTTTCGTAGTTTACCCAGTCAGACGCGAGTCTGGTTAACCAGACGCCCGTCAAGTTCATCTTTCAGGCAGACGCCCGTCCAGTAATCGGGACGCCCGTCTGACCTCTTTCTTTTCAAAATCTTTTCTCGGTTTTAACCTTTGATTTAAAGGTTAAACAACTAGATCTTGGTATCGGTTTATGCAAACTCGGAGTAAAAAGGGGCCACTACTCTATACCCCTGACCTCGAGCGGACCATAGTCCGACCAAACAGTAGAAGGCTCCGTTTTGCGGACCTCCCGGACGAAGAGAACGCAGTCGATCGAGATATCGAGCAAGATCTAACTCGGGAGATCGAAAATATAGTCATTATGGCTGCTGAAGATAGACGTACGTTGGCTGACTACGCCATGCCTGGTGTAGTCAAGGTCAACCCGGCTATCGTCCTACCAACCATAAATGCTCAAACCTTCGAACTCAAGCCTGGTCTCATTCAAATGATGCAACATGCATCTATCTTCCATGGCTATCAGTCTGAAAATCCGCACACTCACGTACACACATTTCTGGAGATATGCGGTACGACTCGCATTCAAAGTGTAAGCGAGGATGCCATTAAGCTGAAATTGTTTTCGTTTTCCTTGAAGGGGGAGGCAAAAGAGTGGTATAACTCTCTCCCTGCTGAATCCATTACCACTTGGGCTAGACTTGAAAAAGAGTTTCTAAGTCAATATTTCCCACTTTCCAAGACAGCCCAATGCCTCAGTGAAATTTTTACATTCTATCAGATGGAGAACGAGTCATTCTTTGATGCATGGAAGAGGTTCAAATCTCTTCTTCGGAAATGTCCCCATCATGGTATTGACTTGCGAGGCAAGTCAATACGTTTTTCAGTGGATTGACCGAGCTCACTAAGGGGCATGGTCAGCAGCTTCTTCCGTGGGGCATTCTTGAGAAAGACACTGAAGAGGGATGGGCACTATTTGAGGATATTGCCAAGTACAATTACGCCCCTGCTCAAGCTATTCAAGCACCTTCTCCTCCTTCTAAGATCGAGGAGGTGAATATGCAAAGTCTGATCGCCATGCTGCAAAAGCGATGGCGACTTCTCAAATTTCTCTAATCCGATCACTCGTAATCCTTCCTTCAGCAGAGCTCGTGTTTATCTTGAGAATTGTTGTCGACCGCCATATGGTTGGCCAGTGTCAATTTGTTTCCCCCTCTGCTTATCAAGTTAATACTGTTCATGACAATGGACAGTACAATCCAGTCACATGTCAAAACTGTGATAATGTGGGGCATACATCTCATTTCTGTCCTCTGAATGGACAGAATGCTGAAGTGAATGCTTTCTATGGCCAGCAATCAGAGGTTTAACAATCAATTCTCTGGCCAAGGTAATTATCAGAATCAGGGCTTTAACCAAAATCAAAATTTCAATCCAAATTCGAATTCTAATCAAAACTTCAATCGAAACCCTACTTACAATCAGAACCTGAACTCCAATTTCTCCAATCGAATCAAAGGTTCAATCGAATTGGCCAAAAATTACACTACTGAGTCGATCTGGCCAGCCTCTTCCGCAAAACTTCCAAAACTCTCAAGGCCCCTCTCACTCCAATAGTCTTGAAGCTAAAGTGGAGGAGCAAAATAAAAACATCCAACTCCTAATGAGCACAAACAAGAATCTCGAGAGGCAACTAGGGCAATTGGCTGAACAGTTAGCTTCTAGACCCCCAGGGCAGTTGCCCAGCTTCACATAAAAGAATCCTAAGGGTGGTCAAGTTGCCCAGACCGATCTAAATAATAGCCAATGCACTGACCTGGTACCTTCAATTCCGTAAGGTAGAGAAGAGGCCAGTGCGATGAACTTAAGGTCAGGTACTCAACTGAGTGGTCCCCCTCACCAGGGAAACCACTAACCCCTCCTGCCAGCAAAGAGGCAGGAGGGGAAGTTGAGCACCTACGTTCCCCTTGGCTGCAAGAGAATACTCAGGTGGCTGATCCCCTGGGAGGTGAAAGAGTTGGAAGTCCTCAGGTGGCTGAACCCCTGAGGAATGAAGGATCAAGTGAGAGTCAGGAGGCTGATCCCCTGACGAGTAAGAAGAATGAAAATGTAGTAAGGTGGAAGGACTTGGAAGACAAAGCTGTCAGTTCATCCTCGAAGAAAGCCTTTTCTGAGAGTGACTTGAAAAAACTTCCATTTCCACCTAAAAAAAGCAACATCTCCTTAAATGAGGACAAAAAGTATGAAAAAGTGCTAAACCTTCTGAAAAATACTCAGGTTAATCTTCCATTATCCGAGGTTTTGGTTGAGATGTCTAAGTATACCAAATTCATCAAGGATGTTGTTTCTTCTAAGAAGAAGTTAGCGGACATGGATCGGTTGATTGGTGAGGATTGCTCTATGATCAATTATGAAAATCTACCAATCAAGAGGGGTGACCCTGGGAAATTTGTGCTCACATTGCTGATTGGAGGCCTAGTCTTTCCAAACTCGTTATGTGACCTAGGTGCATCCATAAGCCTGATGCCATTGTCTGTCTGCAAACAGCTTGGGTTAGACAATCTTCTAGAACCCACCACCATGAATCTTCAATTCACGGATAGATCTTCTAAGAAAGCTGCGGGAATACTTAAGGACATCCTTGTTCAAATTGACAGATTTACCTTCCCGGTGGACTGGTACGTTCTGGACATAGAGAAGGATGAGCATGTCCCTCTAATTCTTGGGAGACCTTTTCTGTCTACAGCCAGAGCCCTCATTGACTGTGATGGTGGGCAAGTGACGATACGTGTTGGTGATCAAGAGGTGAGTTACAATGTTTCCAAAGCTAACCGTAAAAACTCTCGAAAGACCAACCGGCTTCTCCATTGACGATACGTCTGATGACTTCAATGATTTCATGGAAAAGCAAGTCATGGTCGCTGTTACCAGAATACGAGCGACTAGTTGAGAAGCTGAATAATCATGGTGTGGTGAGTCTAGAGCAGTTAGAAGCTGAAATTGAGGATGAGTTGTTGAAAGAGAAGCCTTGGTAGTGGGACCACTAAGTAAACTCAGTGATGTTGAGTTAAAAAGTGGAGATCTTAAATCAAGTTTGGAAGACCCCCCTGCGGATCTGGTATTGAAGCCGTTGCCTAAACATCTGAAGTATGTGTTTTTAAGAGAAGGTGACAAGCTTCCATTAATTATATCTGCCAAGCTGTCTCGATTAGAAGAAATGAAGCTGGTAAACGTCTTGATGAAGAATGAGAAAGCCTTTGGTTGGCAAGTAGGAGACATCAGAAGGATATCTCCTGACATCTGTATGCATAAAATCAAGACTGAAGAGGGTGCGAAATGTGTTAGACAGCCCCAGAGGAGGCTCAACCCTCATATGCAAGAGGTGGTCAAGAAAGAGATTATCAAGCTTTTAGATATGGGTATCATATACGCAATCGCTGACAGTGAATGGGTATCCCCTACTCAGGTAGTTCCCAAGAAAGGAGGGATTACTATTGAGAAGAATGAGAAGGGAGAAGAGATAGCATTGAGACTTGTTATTGGTTACAGAGTCTGCATTGATTATAGGAAACTCATTGAGGTAACCATAAAAAACCATTTCCCCCTTCCTTTCATTGATCAGATGCTTGAGCGTCGGGCGGGACACGCATTCTACTGCTTCCTGGACGGATATTCAGGATATTTTCAGATACCCATCGATCCAGTTGACCAAGAAAAGACCACTTTCACCTGCCCTTATGGTACATTCGCTTACAGGCGAATGCCATTTGGTCTTTGCAATGCGCTACATTTCAAAGATGTATGCTGGCTATCTTTGAGGGGCTAGTTGAAAAGTGTATAGAAATTTTCATGGATGACTTTTCGGTCTTTGGTCAATCCTTCGATGATTGTCTTGACAATCTTGATCAGGTCTTATCCAGATGTGTGGAAAAGAACTTAGTCCTAAACTGGGAAAAGTTCTATTTCATGGTAGATGAGGGGATAGTTCTTGGCAACAAGATCTCCGCCAAAGGTATTGAGGTAGATAGGGCCAAAGTGGAAGCTATCGAGAAGATGAGTTATCCTAAGACTGTGCGCGAAGTCAGAGGTTTTCTTGGACATGTCGGTTTCTATAGGAGATTCATTCAAGACTTTTCCAAGATAGCCAAGCCCCTGTCTACACTACTTAAAGAGGACGTTGTATTCGGTTTTGATGCAAATTGCAAGCAAGCGTTTGAGGAGCTTAAAAGTCGATTAATCTCTGCACCGATCCTTATTTCGCCTGACTGGAATCTCCCCTTTGAGCTTATGTGCGATGCATCAAACTATGCTGTTGGCGCAGTCTTAGGACAGAGGGTAAAAGGGAAATTTCAGCCAATCTATTACGCCAGTCACACGCTAAATCCGTCCCAAGTAAACTACACGACTACTGAAAAGGAATTATTGGCCGTAGTCTTTGCTATGGACAAGTTTCGTAGTTACTTGTTGGGTGCTCAAGTAGTTGTGTGGACTGATCACGCTGCTTTGCGATACTTGATGACAAAGAAAGAGGCCAAACCGCGCTTACTACGTTGGATACTGACCCTACAAGAGTTCGATGTCCAGATTAAAGACAAAAAGGGCAGTGAAAACGTAGTGGCTGATCACGTTTCAATAATGTTGAGTGAGGAAAAGGACGACCCTGACGATATAGATATTTACTTTCCTCTGGAGAATATCATGCTTATCGACGGTTGTCCTCCAGATGTTCCTTGGTATTCTTCCATCGTAAACTACCTTCATTCCCAATATCTTGATCCAGAATTGTCTTATCAGGAGAAGAAGAAATTCTTCTCGGATATGAAAACATTCGTTTGGGATGAACCTTACCTCTTCAAGATTTGTAAAGATGGTTTGCCGAGAAGATGTGTTCCAGAATCCGAGCAACGAGATATTATTGAGCAATGCCACAGTGGACCTACCGGTGGTCATTTTGGTCCTTGAAAAACCATTGCTAAGATCTTTCAATCCGGCTTCTATTGGCCCACGATCTTTAAAGATACAGAAGCTTTCTGCAAAGCTTGTGATAGGTGTCAAAGAACCGGAACTTTAACAAGGCTTTTTGACATGCCATTGAAACCCATCCTAGAATGCGAAGTCTTTGATGTGTGGGGTATCGATTTTATGGGACCATTCCCATCATCTTGTGGAAATAAATACATCTTAGTCTGCGTGGATTATGTATCGAAATGGGTGGAGGCTCAAGCCACGTCTCACAATGATCATAAGACGGTCATGAAGTTTTTGAAGAAAAACATCTTCGTGAGATTTGGGTGCCCACGCGCTTTGATTAGTGATGAAGGGACACACTTTTGCAACCGACCCCTGGAGAAAGTGCTTGAGAAATATGGTGTCCGGCATAAAATTGGCACACCATACCATCCTATGACTAGTGGTCAGGTTGAAAGAAGCAACCAAAGTTTAAAGAAGATCCTGGAGAAAACAGTTAACAGTCATAGAAAAGACTGGAGTCTAAAGTTGGATGATGTACTGTGGGCATATCGAACTGCCTGTAAGACCCCCATGGGTACATCACCCTATCAAATGGTTTATGGTAAATTATGCCACTTGCCAGTCGAGTTAGAGCATAGAGCCTATTGGGCCACGAAGTTTTTAAACTTCGATACCCAATCTTGTGGAAAACATCGATTTCAACAATTGCATGAGTTAGACGAATTTAGACTTCAGGCCTACGAAAGCGCCAGGATAAGTAAGGAAAAGACAAAACTCCTTAACGATGCCAAAATCAAGAAGCGAGAATTCCATGTTGGGGAACAAGTTTTATTATACAATTCCAGGTTACATCTGTTCCCTGGTAAGCTGAGGACACGATGGTCTGGTCCCTTTGAAATTCTCCGAGTCATCCCTGGAGGTGTTTTAGAACTACGAGGTTATGGTGACCAGCTGTTCCGAGTGAATGGTCAAAGGTGCAAGCATTACATTGGTCAAGCCAAGGAATATCCTTTGATTGTTCGATTCCTCGATATCCTCGGCTGTGGTACTTCAGAAGACGATAAATTTGACGAGTTTTCGCCCGATTTGTTTTCTGAGGATGACGGCAGTGGTCCCTCTGAAGAAGTTCTAGCAGGTAGTTGGGACATGGAAGAGTTTGCGAAGGAGCAACAGTTGAAACGTCGTCAGAAGAAGAAGAGATCAACCATGGGGAGGTTTAAATGTGTGTGGAAGGCAATTAAAGAATTCATCCCATGTGTTAGCTGTTGTTTCTGCAGCCACACTACGGATCGAAGCCTACACGAGGTAGTGGCTGGCAGAAAGGTTAAATGGCCTGATCCAGGCTAAGCTAAAAGAGTGTCGAGCTAACGACAGTAACCAAAAGCGCCACTAGGAGGCATCCTACATATCCTTTATTATATTAGACTCTCTTTTGTGTTGTTTCTTTTTCTTTAATTGGTTTGTATCTTAAGTCTAATTAAGATTTTGTTTGAATTTGTTCAGTTTAGCTGTGTTTTTAGATATGGATTACGGAGTTCTACCAGAGGAGTTTCCTTTCATTAGTAGGATCCCACTTATCACTCTAGGTGACGGACCCGGAGGGATTATCATTTTGGACGTAGACTTTGATATTAGTACCCGCATCAGGACCGTTACTTATGTTCTCATTGTACCCCGATCTTCGGGAGGTGGAGATTTTAGCTCGTGAGGACTGCGCAGAGACTTTAGGGCGACCGTATACAATCCTCAATGATCCGATCTTTGGATGACTTGGCGCTAGTCTTTGCAAGTCGAGCATTTTCAAGGCATGGATGTTGCTGGCGAGGACTGGGGTTTACTGGACAAGTATGATTTTCCTCCTGCTATTGACATGCTCCGCCGTCTGATCAGGATTGTGGATTGGGCGGAGATTTATGATGGCTAGCGTTGTTAGGCTGTTTCGTCGAGCAAACGACATAAAACAAAAGCGCTCGGTGGGAGGCAACCCACTATTTTCTAGTGTTTTCTAGTTTTATTTGTTATTTGACGTTTTGTATGAATATTTATGATGAAATAAAAATTTGAAATTGATTTGAATGAAAATTTTTAAGTTTTTGCTGAAATTCAACCTTGGACGTGCGTCCATGAATATCTGGACGCCCGTCGCTTTGTATGCTCCGCTTGGGCGGCGTCCACCCATCCTGACGCCCGTCTGCGAGATCCACTCAACTCGTTTCTTAATTTGAATAATTTGGGCGAAGCGTCTGAATATCTGGACGCCCGTCCAGTTCATACCATCCTCAGTGAACGAGCGTCCACCCATCCTGGACGCCCGTCCACCCTGCGTCTATATATATCCCCTGCTTCCCAATTTCAGTCGAGCCACAAAAATTTCAAAGTTTCAACCCGACTTTTCGACACCTTTTACCCTAAAATCCGCGTTTCTATACCAAATTGGGCGATTCAAAGTCCTACAAGCAGCTCTCGATCCCCTCTTTTCGATTTTCCATTCCAAATCCTCCAACAAACACCCATTAATTCGATTCAGTGACATAGTTGGTACGGCCTTTTTGAAGAAAAAATTCGATTTTTGGGTTCAATTTGGCATTGTTTGGGCTTCTAATCCTTTTTATCATCATCCCATCATCGTACTTGGTAAGATTTTATAAGCTTTTCTTAGATTATTTCATGTTTTTTTTGAGTTCGATCTTCGAGTCGACTCTTTTACATGCAATTTGCCTTATTGGTTTTTTTTCTTCTTGTTTTGTTTATTTTTCTTCCTCTGTGGGTGATCTGGGATGTTGATGGATGATGATGGATGGTCTGCATTGCTGTGTTGATGTTGGTTTGGTGTTGGTGTGTTTGGGAAATCCCGTTTGGACGATAAACGGGTGGTTTTGTTTGAATTTGGATTTGGGGTTGTTGTTTGTTTAGTCTTAGTTTAAGATGGTGCACAAACAGGTTCAGAAACGGCATGGTATGGGGTAGCAAAGGAGCCTACTAAGAAGAAAAAGGGTGTGGACCCCACTTTAGTCAACCCTAACCAAGGT
This sequence comes from Gentiana macrophylla, assembly GCA_026214975.1. NCBI lineage: Eukaryota > Viridiplantae > Streptophyta > Magnoliopsida > Gentianales > Gentianaceae > Gentiana > Gentiana macrophylla. The sequence goes on from CM047817.1 coordinate 48,209,117, forward strand.
CTCCGTATTGGTGAGCGTCAGAATCCTCCCAGAGGTCAATCCAGGGTTCCTTTACGCGATGAGTCTGAGTCGGGGTCTGACACTGATGATGAGCCCTTAGTGAGAAAGATGACTAGGGTGTCGGAGACTCGGGGTGAGAGAGATGCAATGAACCTAGGGGTAGAACCGAGGAAGCCACTGAGGGAGCTGAGCCGGTTAGACAGAATGTGAGACCTCCTATCCCTATTCCCTTGGCTTGTAGGTTCCTTAATCCTAAGGCTTTCGTGGTATATAACAAGCACTATCTGACGAGGACGATGTTGATCGAGAGAGACGTTCTAGAGACGCAGGTTGATCCCGCTTTTGTGAAACTGCTTACGGATAGGAAGTGGGGTGCCCTGATGAAAACCCCTAGAGCCCCGGTCAATGCTACCCTAGTTCGTGAGTTTTATGCAAACTGTTCGGAGATGGATTTGGAAACTGGGGTAGTTATGGTTAGGGGTGTAAAGGTGCCATTTACGCCTCAGGTTATAAACGAGAAGTATAACTTGGCACCTTTTGAAGGGTTGGACTACAAGGAGGCGATCAAGGCCAAGCAGGATGCGGGAGAGGATCCGTTGGAGGAGTTGAGATTGTTGGTGTGCCCGGAGGTGCCGTGGACACTTAGACCGGGCGGAGATAGGAAAGAGTTGGTAACGACGAGTTGGATGGAGGATTGGAAGGTCCAATGTCGGTTTATCCAGAACAGGTTGTTGCCTAAGAACAACCTGACTCACTTTCACATTGGTGACCTCGGGATGTTGTACGCTCTGAATTTCAAGCTAAATGTGGATGTAGGACAAGCCATTTTCGATGAGATAGCCACGAATCAGAAATTATACACGCGATGCTTGATATGCCCGCATTTGATCCACAGCCTCTGTCAAGATGCTAGGGTTCCCGAGTACAAGACCGATCACAAACCGAGGAATCCAAGGTTCTTGCAGCGGGAAAAAGTGAAGTCTTCTAGTCAGATTCAGACTGAGGCTGAGGCAGCCCGTGAGCCCGGTTCATCTTCAGCACCGCCTCGAGCATCTTCCCTTCCATCTTTATCTCCATCAGTCCGGATGAGGTTGAGTATGGCTAACAGTATACGGAACTGGATGGAGGATATGAGGACTTCTCAGAACAATATCCTATCTATTTTACGGTGTATAAGTGAGGACCGGCCTCCGAGGGACGACAGAGTCTTCACCCCGATCACTATAGACTATGTCTATTCAGATGAGATTGAGCTAGCCATTGCGGATGTTCTTCATGATTCCGAGTCGTCTTCGGGTGATGAGCAGCCTGACTCTCCTGCGGGTGGATCACCTCCAGCTGATGATTCTGCGGCACCGGGGAAAACCTGATCTTATTTTTCTGATTCTAGCTTTTGTTCTTTCTTTGATACGATGGTTGTATTGTCCTGCTACTCTTCATTACTTGATTCATTGTATTTTTCATATAGCTACTGTCTATTTTTCCCGATGAATCATGTAAGCCATAAGGCATCCGTACTTTCATTTGACATTGCTATGATTTTGATTTTCATTGTATTGGATGTTTTCTCTTTTGATCTAATCGTTTCGTTATCTTTCATCATGGTATACTTTCCCCGTTTTCCCCGAGATTTTTCCGTGTTTGTCAAGTAGTGCAGGTATATTTTTAGCGGTATTGTCAAGCTCGCTTTTACATCGTCTGGTTACGTGTTCTATTTGTCACTACGTAGGCTCCGGCCTGACCAACGATTCGAGTATCTAGTGCAATCAGCTAAGTATTTTGTCTCTTTTAAGTTCTGCACAACCTGAGGACATGTTGTGGTTTAAGTGTGGGGGAGGGGAATGGTTACGTGTATCTATCATTTGCTTATATCATTATTATTCTATGCAAAATGAGCTAAATTTTTCAAAATTTTTGTTTTTGTTTTGTCCCGAGTAAGCAATGCATATCTTTGTTCATTATTTCTATAGTCATTGATGCTGTATACTGTATGTTTAGTAAGTTAGTTGTTTTGCCCGATATATATTTTTCACGAGCCATAGTGAATGATGAGCTATAATATAAAGCTATACCCCTTTTGATTAGTGGTTTTTTATTATCTTATAAGTCGTGTGCTTAGTGCTAACGTATGCATCGTGGGAATTATAATAGTTTGTGTTTAGATCCAAAGTATGATATACTGTGAATATCTGAGGTTTGAATGTGATAAGTAAAACGTAACTACTGTGCTTTGGAAAAGTACGTTCAAAAACAAATATGATGAAAAATTGGGTGTGTCGGAAGCTGGTCGATGATTTGAGTGCGGTAGGGCATATCTCAAATGTCCTATACCACTATGATGACCAAAGCTCACGGCGATCGATGAAGAAGTCGCCTTATGATTTGAGTAAGGTAGGGTATATCTCGAATATCCTATTCTCGCTATGACAGGTAAATGACTTCGTTCGATGTGCGTTTAAAAGTGAAATAGTTAAATCAACTTATATAAGAAGTGGTATGAATCGAATGTAAGACTTAGTTATCGTGTACCTTATCCCAAAAGATAAACCGATGAGATATGTTGTAGGGATTATCTTCTGAGTATATCAGAAAGGTCCTAAATGTATTCTATCATCTTTTTCGGGATACGTTACGTTTTGTAGGGTACATCTTATAAGTATCATTTATCTTTAGTTTGAAGGGGGTATTAGCTAGTTTGCTTGACATTTTCAAGTTCGGACTTAGTGGAAGTTTACTATGGCTTTGCACGCACACAGGGGTGAGCATCTGATTTATTGAATATACTTTGTACTTGCTGAAGTGTCTATCTTTTCTCGAGCCTTTATTCTTCTTTGTTTTGCTCGGGACGAGCAAAAGCTAAGTGTGGGGGAGTTGTTAAGGGTGATTTTATATGATTTATATCGTTATATTTTGTAACAATTCTCTCCATATTCGTATAATTTGCATAGAAATTAAGTGTTTAATTTAAATATTGAGCAAATGAGGTTTTAAACGGTTTAATCGCAAAATTGGTCGATTTAGGTGTTTTATTGTTGATTTTATATTGATTTGGATGATATTACACTTTGCAATGTTTTATTATATTGTAGATACACGGAATTGGCTCAAAAGAGGATTAAAAGATGTCAAGGATCGAATTCATATGAAGAAAAAGAGATAGAGATGGAAAAATCAGACTTGAAGCAATCTGAACGTGCGTTCAACCCTCCGTCCAGTGGACGGGCGTCTAAGCAAGTGGACGGGCGTCCAGAAGAGGTGATTTGATTCAGAGTTCTCCCAAATTTAGTGGACGAGCGTCCAAATTAAAGAAGGACGGGCGTCTGATCCAGCTCGGCCCGACTCGAAGTTTTTATTGAAGGCTGGACGGACGTCCAAAGATAAGCGACGGGCGTCCGAGCGACTTTTAGCGTAACCGACTCTGAAATTTTATATATATCTGCGTTTTCTCCCATAATTATCATCAGAATTTTGAACCCTAAACCCTAGGGGCGGCTCAGTTTTTATTGTTTTTAGTTTTCTAGTAGATAAAACACTTTTTATGTATTTTTACTTAATCAAGTCGATCTTCAAGAGGATGCTAAGAGGCTAGACCTCTATTGAACAAGCGTTGTGAAGCCGTCCGATCAACAATTCAGTTTCGATTCTCGTTTGTCTTGTGAGTTTTTAATTCAAGTTGTATCTTTATTATGTTTATCTTGATTTTCTGCAAATTTATATCGAAAGATCCTTGCATGTTGATTGTTTATATTGATGAAAATCTTGTTAAACCCTAGATCACCATAATAAAGATTAGGTCTTTAACCTAAAAATAACGAGAGTTGGTTAGGTTGAATTCCTAGGTTAGAAATTGAGAGATTTCACATCTTTGATTTGAAAGCGTTAATCTTTAGGATCGAAAGATAGAAGATTAATAGGTGAACTTGTCTAAGAAATTAGGAGTTCATACCATGGCTAGGTGAATCACAACTTGGTTAGAAATCACAGAATAATCGAGATAGAGATTGATTGCTGTAGGATAGGTGGATCAATTGCTTGTTCGTTCGTAAAATACTGATTAAACCACTTGAAATTGAACGGTTTAGTAAATTTACAATCTTTATTTCATAATAGACTTCGAATAGATTTAGTTTAGATAATTTGTTCGCAACCATATTTTCCTGGCTTTGGATCTTGATCTTCATCGATTAATCTTATTTGTAGTTTCGTGTTTTTTCGTTTTAGTTTTCAATTGCTTTATTTTCGTATCTTTTAGTAGTAATCGTGACATAGTTAGGTTAGATAATAAAAACTATATTAAACAACCCCGATTCCCCGTAAGATCGACCCGGTATTAACCTCTTTACTACGATCCTTGCACTTGAGGTATATCGGATTTATAAATTTATTACTTGTTTATTTTGCTTAGATAAAATCCGTGAACAGGGCGTTCATACACGCCTTATAATTTATTATTATTATTTTTTCCAAATTTTTTTCCCTTTGCAAAACAAAAACAGTGGGTAAAGGCCCTGCTTTTAGCATTTTCACTTTCAGTAAACACCCCGTCTCCGCCTAGGGCATTACCCAATCTTCCACTTCCGTCTTCTACACCTCCATCTTCCGCCTCCACGCGTTTTCCACCTCCATCTTCTAGAAAATCGAAGCCTTCATCTTCCGCAAGCTGTGTTCCGACATCATTACAGGTCCTCGATTCGCATCTATTGATTTTTCCTAAGGCTTACTCTCCGACCTGTTCGTCTCTTCTTCTACTTCGATTCTTCCACAAAATCGGAACCTCGTTTGTCCACTACAATCTTCAATTGTCGACACCAATCCTACAAGCAGCGTACCAGAATCGAGCTTCATAGGTACATGTTTTATTTTTATTTTATTTTTCTCTAGGAGCAAGTCCCGTAATTTGCAAATTTTTATTTGAATTTGTGTAAAATAGTTTTAAGCTTTGTCAATTTATGCGTTTGTTTTCCATTTTGGCTTTGAGTTTTATTCTAAGTGCTGAGCCTATAGACTTTGTTTAGATTGAAGTTGAGTTTTGTTTATTCTGTTTTGGTTTTGCTATTATATAGTGGTATGTATAGTATCCTTGTCTAAGATCCTCCAATTTTTTTGATATTATCCGGAAGTTTTGTGTGGAGCAAAGAAGAAAATGCTCCCAAGAATCAAAATGAACTATTATATCATTTCACCTGCTCACTGGGTAGACCAATTTAAATACATGTGTCGTGTTTGGTGTATGTGGACAAGCATATACTAAAAAGTCATAAGTTGCATGATACTTGTAAATTCATAAGTTACATAAGTTACATATATCATCACAAAGTTTGAATCTTGATATCTTGGGTTTCTTGAATTAGAAATCAGTTTCAAGTTCAATGGGTGCTCTATCTTGTGTTTTATGTTGATGTTCTTAACTTGCATAACTACGCCTTCAGTTTGAGTCTTTGAATGTGTCTCAGAATCTGATTTAGGACATGGGCAGCAAAATGTTATGATGCCTTGTCTTTGAACATGTGTCTCTCGATTAACAGAGTTTTGCATCGGCTAGATGGTTATGAGCTTCAAGAGGGATGTATTTGAAGAGATACATGTAATTAAGAGAGATGATAGTAATGAAGAATACATTAATTTTAGAGAAGGCCATGGTGTGTGGAAAAAAATACAATGGTGGATAAAGTATAGCTCCCTTATATTTTGTTGGATTCGGTTTCTTGACTTAGAAGCAAAAATGGAGGAAGATAAGATATGATAGTTTAATTTGAAGCTTGTTAAATTGCTGATTTGTCGATATAGCTTTTAATTAGCTTTCTACTTTCTGACCAAATCACTTGTATCTTTAGTATGCAATGGAACTAAGCAATTAATGCTTGTCAATGAGGAGAGATAATAAGTAAGCATATGCAGTATGGATGCACACATATAATATAGGCTAAATAAAAGATCATATCGTGTTATTATTGAAGGAGTTTCCACCAGCAACTTTGTTTTGTTCCCATATATATGAAAGGTATCCTGAGTTCTTATTCGTGACAATCCTAAGTTCTTATGCTATTAGACCAGTTGTATGTGCTTAGAAACTCTAATCCTATGTCAAAATTGAATTCAGAGTTGAGTATATTTGGTTTAAAACTCTCTGGAGGGATAAAGTTAGCTGTTTGGATGGGCGTTCTAGCTTCTCTGTCCAATTGCAATTTGTCTTTCTGGTTTTATTTGAGGAAACAAATGGAGGTGTTAAAGGCCATACTAACATGTATAATCTATGTATTTGCTGTGTGCTTTTCCTACATAGCTTGACGACTTGGTTGTTCTTTTTAGGAAAAATTTTATATAATCTATGTGGTCCTTTTAACTTCTCTGTTTTTGTAATGTATTGGAACTTTTTTGTTTTTGTATGATCACTCCAATTGTTGTTATAATACCCTCTAATTGTCTTAAATCATGTGTTAACAAATTAACTCTATGATCGCAAAAAATAAAATTAGCATCACCCAGAAGCCTGTTTCTTTCATAGCACCCGGTCAGCTGGCAAATGACCGTGGGTATGGAAAAAAGACCTCAAACGTTGCATATGGAAGTAAAAGAATAGCAATTGTAGAGGAAAAGACTAATGACTTTTGCAATCATGGAACAACTGATAAAGTGCTAAATTTATGTATACTTTGAAATTTATTGTAAATTGATAATATTGTAACAAGTATTTTTTTTCTTTCTTTAGATGGAAATCCTGTTCACAATATTTTTCTCCATTTTGGTGAAGCCAAATGGGAAAAGAGAAACATAGCATAAGAAATTTCATTTTTGGATCTCTTGACCATGTGTAAAAAGTTCATTGACATTTATTCCGTTGGTTTCAAAATTACAGACGGGGATGGTAGGCCGTTGAGAAATGACAAAGATGTTCTTGGTATGTTGAAAGAACATGAAGATGTGGAGAACGTATCAGTTTATTTAGATATTGATGAATCTTTGCAACCATTTCTCTTCAAATTATCCGAGGACAATCCATCATTTGGTAGACCTTTTTTGGAGTTCCTTAAAATGGTTTTTGTTTAATATTCTTAATCACTTCTTTATTTTTTGTCACATATTTGCAGTTTCAGTCCCAAGAGATTCACAAGTGAGAGACGTGATCATGGAAGATAGTAACGGTAGTGAAACAATTCATCACAATACAGAAAAAAAATGTTGAAGGTATGTATATTATACTTAAGATATATAATATTATGTATATCCTGTTGTGTTTTGATTGAAACATTGATTCAATATTCTAGTATTCAATATATTGCTTAGATTCAACAACAAAAGTGAGAAAAGTTAGTGGAACGAACAAGAACAAAAAAGTTGCCACTTTGAAAAGTGGAGAAAAACTTGCAATTCAGTTTCACAACAATCGTGAAGTAGGACCAAATCACACATATTGGTCTAGGCACTTGGGGAAAATTGTGCGAAACAAAAATATTTGCCCTTTACGAGTGCTTACATGGAAGCAAATCACTGAGAAGTACAAGAACCACATGTGGGCTACAGTAAAGGTATGTGAAACACATTTGCTCTAACTCCTAACTCTTTTAACATGTCAACCCATTTAGATACGATTCCTTTTAATGTTGGTTTTGTACATTTATTAATGGTTTATATGATTTTTTGTAGGAACACTTTTTCCATCTTGATATGGAACAATATTGTGAACATACTTTAGAGCATATGGGCACTTTGTGGAGTGCATGGAGGTCGATCTGGAATGCTACGTTTGTGAAACCATGCAAAACTAAAACACTTGTGTTGAAAAATGTTCCTCCGGGGATGAATGTTGAAGATTGAGAGTGGCTTGTCACTAAGAAATTTTTATGTGAAGACTTTAAGGTATGTTAAGACTAGTCAAAAACAAAAAATAAACATAAAATTTACATTCTATATGTGAAATTGCACTCTAAGTTGAATATTTTTATGTTTGTTATCAATAACATAGGAAAAAAGTTCTCAAAATTCTGATAATTGGGCCAAACAAGTGATGCCTCATCGAACCGGAAGCCAGCGGCATAGACAAATCATATATGAGATGGTATAAATTCAATATTTCTCAATGTTTTGTATTTATTTTGTTTTTTAAATTATATACATTTTTCACTTGTCATTTTTGTAAATCTTTTAGGAAGGTGCAACAAATACCACACATAGTATTGCACAAATCTTTCTTGCAACTAGACAGAAAAATGGAAAGTTTGTTGAACCAAAATAGCAAGAAAAATATGTAAATCTTAGTATTTGACATTTATGCATACATTTGTTATTAAATTATTTTTATTTGACATATGGTTTATGTCCTTTGTAGGATGAGATTGCCAAGACTGTTCAAGTTGATGTGTCACTCTCACATATTGCGGTTGTTGAAACTTGCTTTGGTCCACAAAATCACAGCCATATATTTGGTTTTGGAGGTGGGATGAAAAAAAAAGCATTTTAACAATCCTCGGGCTGCACAAATTAAAGAACTTAAGGCTAAGCTAAATGGGAAAGAAGAAGATAATAATGACCTTAAGAGACGTTTTGAGGAATTTGAAAGCAGGTTGACCCGAATGGAGAATGGAAATCAACCAACTTCAGCTGAACCACCAGTGTGTGGTGGTGACCTTATTTAGCTCTCTTACTCAGGTATATTCATTGTGATTTTAGCTCTCTTGCTCAGGTATATGCATTGTGCTTTCTTTGACTTGATCTGCTCATTTTAGCTTGTTTTAAGGAACAATTGTGTCAGTTTTAAGGAACATTGTTTCTTGACATTTGTTGCCACCCTGTTTCTGATCCTTTGATTGATACAGAATGGACATCCCCAGCACCTCCTACATTTGTTACTAGCACCAAGTTGAAGTATGAATGTCCATTTATTACAAATCTAATACCTCCCTTCTTTATACATGGTGCCTTGTCACATTCCAACACAAAAAAAATCTTAATAAACCAACTTATATATATATATATATATATATATATATATATATATATATATATATATATATATATATATTAAAACTTATAAAACTACTGATGAATTATTTGTTGAAAGTTTGGTTGATTAAGATAGCAATAATGTGTTCTTAACTATTTATTCATATTTTAAATGCAGGCTTTTGTATGGTTTTTGGGGTTTTTGAAGACTTGTGCAGTAGGATCGGTAACTCATCATATCCTACAAGGATTGTAGTATGTAGGCTTATTTCGGTTTGTATTTTGGAGTAACGAACAAAGATGTATGTTACTCAAAGACGTGATATTAGGAAATTGTGTAATTATGTATCTACATGTAGTTTTGCTTTTGGAACAAAGTCTTTTTTGTATATTTTGATAATATAATGATAATGTTCTTACATGTGGATGTAGGTTATATTTATGTGATTCATTAAGGTTATATTGAATAAAATTGTCTGCTTAAAAAGTAACAATATTATATTCAAATCAACAAATAATAAGGGTCAAATTGGAGTACAATGTTGTCAATAAAAATAGTTTTTATGACGGTATATTTAGTCATTAAATGTATTTAAGTAATAATAACGAAACCAATTTGATAAGGGGTTAAGCTTATTAATAAGAGTAATTCCCGTCAATATCATAACATAAAGTAAAGAGAAATTGAGGCAATAATGAGGGGCAAATAATATAATAATAAGGAAGTTTACTGTAATTATGAATAATTTTTAATGACGGTATAATTCTGTTATTGAATGTCATCCCTTTTTAATAACAGGATATATTTACTCTTATTATTTACTTTTACCAGCGGAAGCTATTATAAGGGGCGATGAGGATAGATTTCCCCTTATAAAAAACCTTTAATGACAGGAATCAATCATTTAATGAGGATGATTACCCTTATAAAAAACAACTTTTCTTGTAGTGTTTCAGGAAAGGGCAGACGTTTCATTTTGCGAAAACGAAATATTATTATTTCTTTTCTTTTGTTGGAGTTAAGTATTGTGATAATTATATATATGTAATTTTCAAAATTATGTGTATATAATTAAAGGAAATTCTGAATTTTTATGCTAATTAAGGGTAATTAAGAAAAAAATGGATTTTTGGGAATATGTAAGGAAAATTTCACCTAATTATTCCCATAACCTAATTTAATCAGAAATCAGTTTATACACTCTTCTCTGTGCAATTTGAGAAGAAGAAAAGGTTAGGAGAGTTTTTCAGAATTTCTAAAGAGAGACTAAACCGTTTTCAGATCGGACTAGAGATTTGGAATCGTCGTAAGGAGGACATCGTTTGGATATCAGTCTTTTGGGAGTTGCTGCAGATTTCGAGGCTGTTGATTTGGGTTTTTTCTTGCAAACAAGTAAGAGACTCTTCCTATGATTTTGATTATGGTTTATAAGGTTTAGATCATGTTTTAAAACGTTTATAGGATAGAAAGTTGTGTCTTTTTGTTGATCAAGGATCATAGATGTTATGGTGTGATTAGACATGATTTTCTGTGTTTTACTGAGTTTAATTTGGTGTTAATTGTGTTGAAAAAGGAATAGAAATCGTTAAGTGGCTGAAATCGAGTTTAGGGTTTCCAGGCAGGATGCGTACGCATTCAAAGGAATGCACACGCATTCCTATAACAGGTTGCAAGGTTTTAGTCTATGTTTGTCGAATGCGCACGCATTCATGCTTCAGGTTGTAGAGTCTTTTTGTTTCAGGTGCAATGCGCACGCATTCCTCATAATGCACACGCATTGTTGGTTTGGCTGTTTTAGGATGCTCACTGTTCGTGCAATGCGCACGCATTGGCCGGACAGAAACTGTCAGCAAGTTTATGGACAGTGAATGCGCACGCATTCCAACCAATGCGCATTGGACACTGTTATGGGATAATTGATGTTAAAGCTATGTCTTTGAGTTTTAAACCCTTAGATATGATATGTTAACATTGTATAAACATAAACAAGCCTGAATTGAGCTTCTGATTCGTTTAGTTTCGGCACCGAATGTACTCTTGAAGGGAGTTGAAGTTCGGATCCGTCGGAAGAGCATGATAGGCTTGTGCTTTGATGAAATAGTATTCATCAATGTATGTGTAATTGCTAGGCCTTGTTTGTGTCTAGTGGTCAAGGAATAGAGTAGTATGTGATTACTTGAAAACACATAGGTGGTTAGTTAACCATATTAATAAATACGTACTTGCCTAGTAAAAGATTAAACAACATGTCACGCTTGGATAGGCACCCGACAATATCGCGATGTGCGTGCTTTCTGAAGGTGGATAACTCCGTAGGTAAAAAAAAACCCTAAGTATGGAGGGACTTCACTGAAACGTGTGCACTATCGGAGTCTACCAGCCTAGGCTTCCGGGGCCATTGGTGTGATCAACCGATGGGTTGCAATCGATATCTCTTGGTGGATACACATCTAGCGCAGTGCCCTTGAGTGCGGTTGTAACAGAGATAAGTTAAGTTAGTAATGCTTAGTCATGACATGTTGATGGACATGAAGTGAACCCTAGATTGAGTCGGTCACATAAAGACAACCGAATAATTAGATATCTTTTCGTTACAAATCTTAATTATTGTCATAGCTTCTCTCTTTTATTAAGTACGTTGTACTTACCTCAAATGTATGTTGTCTATGTGTTTGGGGGTGAGAAGACGAACTGGTTGATCAAGTGTTCGAGGAGGATTTTGATGATGACGTTTGACGACGCCTCATTGGAGTTGTACACTTATTTATTCTTTCTTCAGTTTTGAGACTATTTTCTTTTGGAGTTGACTTTTGGTCTTTCGAGACTTGTAGTACTTTTACTTTTCTTCGAGGATTTCGTACGTTACTTTTGGATTTCATATTTTTCTTGAATGTAATCAAGTTACATTTCCACCTTTAGATTGTATTTCCATTCTTGGTTTATTTGAGAAAAAAAATTTATGCCTGAGTCTTTTGGTTCTGCTTGCTTTATGATGATACGACGTGGTAGAGGCTTACGTATAAAGTGAAATTTATTTTGTTTTATACTTGCCGAACGTTCTTTTTCCGGATAAGGACTCGGTGTCCGGGAACGGGCCGTTACAGTTGGTATCAAAGCGAAGCGTCTTCTAGGCTTCCTTTCTTTTAAGATAAGCTTTCTTTAGATCTTTTAGTAACGTTCTGGTTTTCTTTGATCATCAAGATAGTGTTCACTAGAACTAGAGCTGGTGCAGAGGCATCAGGAGTTCGGCAAGAAAGTCCAACACCAGTCGTAGGAGGAGGTTTCGTGAGGCAGAATCCTTCACCTCACCCAAGCTTTTCACCACCCCCTCATACTGCGACCCCTACACCACAGTCTCAGCGGAGCTTGTCCCCACGACCACACCAGAATCTTCCACCGCGACCCCAACAAAGGTATGCCTACATTCATGAAGAATCTGGGGATTCACCCATACGAGTTACTATAGTAGGTGATATTCCACCGATCAGCCTACCACCACCGGTGACTAACATCTACCCTCCACCGGTAAGTGTTTATCCTCCACCAGTAAGCCACCCATCACCACCAGTGTTTTATCACCAACAACACCAGAATTTTTACCCGCCTCCAGTGGGTCATACTCCTCGATCTACTATACCACTTTCACCGTGCTTTGATAATCACCAAGGAGTAGGATACCCACCCTTTGGTTTCCACCAACCTCAACATACTTCACCACCTCAACAGGGTTCTTACCAGGAATACTACCCTTATCAGACTGAGCCCTAAGTGATTCCACCTTATCCTCAACAACCCCAGTACCAGCAACAAATACCTTTTGGATACCCATATGATTACCCACCAGTCCCACCAGTTAGAACGGTTTTTGAGCAAGTACCACTTGTGGATTGGTATACAAGACTGAGAAGGAATGGGGTCCAAGACTTCTTTGGGAATGTGGAACATTAAAAATCTGAAGAATGGTTAAGGAGTTTTGAAAAGGCGTGCAGGAATATAAATGTCCCTGAAACAGAGATGGCACAGTTAGCAGTTGATTTTCTTCTAGGTGCAGCTGAAGCGTGGATAGATGCTATACAGAGCAGTAATGGTAAAGTGATGGATTGGGAAGGTTTCAAAGCTATGTTTTACAATGAGTACTTCCCAGCAACAGTACAAGCAGATAAGGCGAGTCAGTTCTTGAAACTTAAGCAGGGTATTCATTTGACGGTATCTCAGTATACCAATAAGTTTAACGAGTTAGGAAGGTTCTACCCCGAGCTTATGAAAGTGGAAGAAAGGAAAATGGCACTTTATAAGGAAGGACTAGCCCATGAGAAACAGTCAGGTATGTTGGGCTTTACAGTAAAGAATATGGCTGAGCTACTGAATAAGGCCTTGGAGGTTGAGACTTTCAGGAATAAGGCCACAGTCGTCATCGGAAAAAAGAGAAACTTTGGGACCAGTCAGGGCATTTACTGAGGAGCACCGCAACAGAATGCTAAGAGGATGATAGCTCCTGCGGCAGGAAAGACCCCAAACAGTGCACCACTTTGCTCTAACTGCAACAGGAATCATTCAGGAGAGTCTAGAGCTAGTGCGGGTGGCTGCTACCTCTGTGGGGAGCTAGGACACTTTTCTAGAGTATGTCGAACTAAGGGAAACAAGGGAAGTTCGAGTCAGGGAAACGGAAAGGGAGAGTCACGTCGACCAGTTCGAGTTTTTGCCGTTGATGCTGGATACGCTGAACCAGAGGATGATGTTATCTCAGGTACCTTGTTGTTGATTTATTTTATTAAGATATTTTTTATAGCGTGTTTATTCATGTTGTAATTGTATTTAAATGAATAAATATGCATCTTAGGTATGATAATGTTAGATAACCTAGTGGTCAGAGCTTTGTTTGATATGGGAGCATCTAACACCTTTGTGTCGATCAAGGGAGCTAAGAAGTTGAATCTACCTTCGGAACCATTAAGAAACACTTTGGAGATAACCACACCTTTAGGAAAGGTAACTAAGGTAACTAGAATGATACCCTTAAAGACTTGGAGGAACTACTTGTATGGAGTTAAATCTAGGATCTTCACCGACCACATGAGTTTAAAGTATTTCTTCACTCAAGAGAATCTGAATATGAGGCAGAGAAGATGGCTAGAGTTTGTAAAGGACTATGACTTGGATATTCAGTACCATCCAGGTAAAGCAAATGTAGTGGCAGATGCTCTGAGCAGAAAACCAGTGTTTGCGGTTTCAAGCGTTGAGGATGTAGCAGACAAGTTTGTTGGGCTGGAAATAAGTAGTTTTGATCAGATTGGGGATCTACAGTTTGTGGCACCGTTGTTAGCAAGGTCCGAATTGATGGATGATATTCGGGAAAAGCAAGATGAAGATCCATTTTTGGTTGATTTGAAGCGTGTGGCCAAAGAGAAACCTACAGTAGGTTACATGTTAGATAAGAATGGAAACCTTTGGTACCGGGATCGGTTGTGTGTGCCTAATGTCGGTGATCTAAGACAAAGGGTTATGGAAAAGGCACATAGGATTGCTTTTGCAGTTCATCCAGGAGCTACTAAAATGTACAGAGACTTGAAGGAAAAGTTTTGATGGCCCTCGATGAAGTTGGAAATAGCCAAGTTTGTGGCAGAATACGACACTTGTCAGAAGGTTAAAGCAGAACATAGAAGACCAGGAGGAATGCTTAAGCCCCTGGATATCCCGGAGTGGAAATGGGATAAAATCACCATGGATTTTATCACCCGATTGCCGAAAACAAAAAGTGGACATGATGCGATTTGGGTAATTGTGGATAGATTGACCAAATCAAACCACTTCCTACCAACTAAGGTTAACATGTCTTTGAAGAAGATGACAACACTATATCTGGATAATATAGTGAAGTAACACGGAGTACCTATCTCGATAGTTTTGGATCGTGATCTGAGGTTCGTCAGTCGGTTTTGGAAGAGTTTACAAGGAGCTTTCGGAACAAAGTGGGATTTGAGTACGGCATTTCATCCGCAAACAGATGAAAAGTCTGAAAGGACTATCCAAACACTTGAAGATATTTTAAGAGCTTGTTTTTTGGAAGTAGGTGAATCATAGGATGATTACCTACCAGTAGCGGAGTTTGCCTATAGCAACAGTTATCACGCAAGTATAGGCATGCCACCAATTGAAGCTTTGTATGGGAGAAGATGTCGAACACCGTTGTTTTGGGATGAAGTCGGGGAAAGACAAGTCACCAGGCCAGAGTTGGTTGAACAAGCTAAGGAAAGGGTTCAGTTGGTTAAGAAGAATTTGAAGGTGGCTCAAAATAGACAGAAGAGTTGGTCAGATGTCAGGAGAAGACCTCTTGAGTTTGAAGCCGGTGAAAGAGTTTATCTACGAGCTTAACCGATGAAGGGAGTGAAACCTTTTGGACAAAAAGGAAAGCTAAGTCCAAGATATGTTGGACCATTTGAAATTCTGGAGAGAGTTGGACCGTTGGCTTATAAGCTTAAGTTACCGGAATCGATGTCAAGGGTCCATAGTGTGTTTCACGTTTCGATGTTGAAGAAATGTCTGACGAAGAATGATGTTCAAACTACGATTGATCCGGAAGTTCTACAAGACAATCTTGCTTATGATGAGAGATCGATCAGGATTTTGGACAGGAAAGAAAAGTTGATCAAGAGGCGGTCGATCCCTTTGGTTCTAGTGCAATAGAGCAATCATTCACCGGATGAAGCTGTTGGATGTAATATCGCCGGACAGATCTAGATCCGCCCGATTACGTAGCGGAATAACAAGGATCACGATCAATGTAAATTAAAGCATATAAAATAAATAGATCTAAACTACAAGAGGGTTAGATCTACTTACCAATCAAAAGATTAGATCCAAAGATTGAGAATCTGAGATCCAAATAGTTGAGATGCCACAGTCTTCCGATGTGTATCTCCAAGCAACAACCGGTGGATGTTGATCTTTGATGCTTGACCTCCTCGATATGCTACCCGGAAAATCCCGAAGATTTTCCCAACTCTAAAACCTAAGCTTGGCCAAAAATTCCTAGCTTATTTGTGTTTATGTATGCGTGTATATATCATCATAAAAGGTTTAGGAGAACTCTCTTTATATAGGAGAGAAATCCTTGTCCTCCAAGGATTTAATAATTAATTAAATAATCAATCATAATAATCCTTTATTATATATAAGATAAATCTAATATATTCTAAAACTAATTTACATATATATGATAGATAATATCTAATATCTCCCGATTAATTATTAAACAAATAAACAATTAATCACATGACATGTAATTATCCAAGAAAACTAATTTCTCTCTAATTACAACATGTCACAACATGCCATGCCCTAGTCAAATAAGGCTAGCACACGAAATTTCACATAATGGGTCAAATCCACGAAAAATGTCTTTTCCACGTATTTAATTATTTAGCCCACTAAATAATTATTCACAATTAAATAGTCCAACTACATAATTATCATTGAAGCCCAACGTCAAGAAATATGCATGTTAGGAGCCACACCGGGGACCATGGACCTATAACCAGTAGCTACAATAAATTAAATAAAATTATTCATCGAACAGAACAATTCTTATTCAATCAATTAATTCCGTGATTACGCCACCATAAACACGAAACTGAACTTTATCGATTATAGATATATACTTACACTCTAATCACTGAGTCGATAAGCGTCCATTGATATAATCATTACATACGGATAAATCCTCCATAGACTGTTCGTTTTGATTCGGGATATTTCCGTAAACCCTTCTCAAAACATCTTATCCTTATTTACCATTAACCACCTAGTGATCAATTAGTTCATAACTAATATAATATGAACTGGGCCCATCGATCAGTTTCTAGGATCAACAAATAAGGGAACTGTCTGTCTACTTCCCGTAAGAAGGAATTGATTCCATATCTATAAAGTCACAGACTACTCACTCATTCTAGAATAGAGCCAACGAGAAGTGTTCAGATCACATGTATCCAAGTGATCCTTAACTAACACATCAAACCCTACTTTGAACCAAGCAGTAGACTGCGATCACATCAGGATTGAGATTAATCCATATATGATCATCTTGTGATTCGATAAGATTTCTCGATCACGGAATTATATCGAGAACTCAAAGCAAATCGGTCCAGTCCTATATGATAGACATCATATATAAATGCCCTACTAGGTACCCTATACCGACGGTCCGGATAAAACGGTCACACCGTTAAGTGTTCTGGGCGCATTATTGGTATATTAATCATGAGACCCATACTCTGATTAAATTCACCACGGACTAACTAGTTTTAAGCATATCATCACTAACTCAATCCTCGTGTGTATGCCATACACTAAGTTATGTGATTACATACCGTTATACTTAGGGTTTTCAACAGTGTATTAATATAAGCATAAATGAAAATATTAAGATGAATTATAAAACCTGTCAAAAACAATTACTGAAATTGTCTTTCGGGCACTACATCTAACAATCTCCCACTTGCACGAAAGGCAAGTGATTAATTGTTTAAAGCATACCCCTTATACACAACATTCTCCAACTTGCTCTAAAAGCAAATGAGATATATCCCTCAATTGTGTACCCACCAAGTGCATCAAACCATTTAGATGTCAAAATACACTCCTAGTGTGCCGCCGCAGGGTCGGTCAGTGACTCGGTGAGTATGAAACATCTAAATGCCACGCGACTTAGTATACTTGAGGAAGTACTAAACTTGCTATTTAATACTCAAATCCAAGATTCGATTAACTTGTAATTACCTGACTTTCTCTTATCAAAAGAGAGTCTATCCTATTTTCTATTCATCCTTAGGTTTAGAGAAGCATTCCGTGAGAGGTAGGGTAGGCCTACATCGTTGAATGTTGCATACCGATATGCAAAATAATCTTAACCATTTGGATAGATGGGATTGCCAGTCACATATTCTCGGGAATTTGACCGAATCAAATCCTTTAGAATGTAATCCGATTCTTTCATAAAGAGAATCTTGGCAAGTCAGTTTCAGACTTCAGATAACACACCCATGTTGTTTCCAACTGTTTCAGTGTTACCATTCATGAACACTAATGTATATACTACTCTACCAATACTGACATCCAGTCTATGAAAGACTTATCAATATTCTGGTCAAGTCCACATACTTGAAATATGTGACTTTTAAATGACCTAGAGGTTTGCTTTTATCCTTAAAGGATGTAAGCCTTGGTTCCTGAATCAATTCAGATTCCATTTGATTGGCAAGAAAGTCTCAGGGAGTTACCCCTATTTCTTGCTTTCTAACGAAATCATGCATTTATTCTTAGCTAACACCCTTCTGTTCTGAATGAATTCAGATTCCGTTTGTTCGGCAAGAAAGTCTTAGGGAATAACCCATATTTTCTGCTTTTTAACGGAATCAAACAAGACCAAGTGGTGAGAGAGTTCACGGTCTGGTTAACTCTCTACTTGTTAGGGAATCACCCCTAGACCACTCAGCTTTGTACCGAAAGTTAAACTTTCTATTCATTCGATTCTTATCATGTAGATCCAATTACTCCCACTGGGCCTGAGACACACAGGTGGTTCTACTAGAGTGTGAACAGAACGGGAGTATCAAAACTCCATTCACAGGGTTATGGCTTTTAAACCAACCTCTATTGATCAGAATCCTATACAGCCCGCAAGGAACCATAGTTTATCAATCACCTCTGTAAACTGCAATGTCTTCAGAAAACCACAATAGGTAATGGTTAAACCGTACTCTCATTACGTTCTTGGTGGATCGATATTCTGATCTAGTAGTAATTATCAGTGTTATCACCAACAACCAATGTTGGACATGGTCTGATCTAATCAGTTAATAACTACCTTGAGTAACCATACTCCAAAGTCCAAGGTTGTTATTCATAGACCCTTTCAGAAGGGGGTTTGACAGTATAACCGTCACTTTCTGATCTTAATAATCTTATAACCAACCTTTACTCAATGTATAAGATATTGCCCGAATAGTCATCATCTGAACGTGTACGCAAAATTTCCAGTCCAACCTTCAAGCACTAAGTGCTAAATGCCTATATTGACGGAAGTGGGGTGAACCGAATTCACTCCTTATCGACAAATTTGTAAGCATCTTCTAAATAGACTTTTCAGTTTTACATGATAGTGTAAACTGTTATTTCACAACCAATATCTTAAATGAGTTAAGCAGTGTATTGTAGCACATTAATAACTATATGAGGCAAATTTATGGTGTTATCCTTCAGTGGATAAGTTCCACTCGGAGGTAGGCCGAGCATCTCCAAGACTATGCTATGTCCTATTACTGAGCATGAAATACTTTATCTCTGGTGAAATCAGAGATACCTCCAAATATTTTAGATAATCTTACTGGCGTTTCGAGTTGTTGTCTGACGAGATGTCACTACTCAGTAGCTCCTTCTAACTTGTATCTTTCATAAGACCCCGAAGGTCATTATGAACAAGCTATGTTACTTCTTTAAATCTATTACCCTTTCCCGATTGAAAGGAAGCTTAGTCATTGTTCCTTATGAGACAGTGTTCCTTGACTAGGAGATAGAAATCACCCTAAGCCAGTATTCAGATCCTGTCTTTAGGAAATATGCACTAATTAATAAAGTATGAAGAAGTGTTTATCTAAATACGGAAACCTTTTGCCTTTAATAGTTTAAGATGTGTTACATATACTTTTTCAGCATTTCTTAGTGGTTCTGACTTTATCAAACAAAAATCCGAGTCTTGGATTCGTGCTACAAATGTCATATTCACTTTCTATAAGACAAATAAATTATCGAATTGAAAGTGAATCCATTCGTTCCAATGAATCTGAAAACAAAAATTTTCTGTGGCATTCAAGGATTGAATCCGAAATTCATTTCCTTATATCACTCCCACTATTCTAGCTGAAATAACTGCCCGTTGTCTACTCTATTTATCGTTTAATGCATAGCTACCTTGTTCTTCCAAAGAACTTAGCTTTCGAGGAAATCGTTAAGGATGCATTGGTCAGTGATCCGAAATCACTTTCCTTATCCTCTGATTTTCTATTTATTAATATTCCGGTTTAGCCTTAAAACTACTTAGTTTAGAAGACTAACACGTATAGACATTCTTTCACATTCTTGACTTTCCTTATATGGAAACAGTCTTGAACTAGCAGTTCATTTGAGTAGACACTACTCGTGAACTGTGGGATGTCTAATGATAGTGTTACTCGTTTGGACTATTTGATTTTTCTAATAAATCAACAAATCATAAGGTTAGAGCTCCCACTAGTTTATCGGTTCCAAATACCGTCTAACTAGCAATACTTTATTTATGATTTTTCAGATATTAGAAAATCATTAGAACTAAGCTCCCACTAGTTTATCGGTTCCAAATACCGTCTAACTAGTAATGCTCTGTTCATGTTTTTCCAGGAATGGAAAAACTCTTGTGCAATCTCTTACACATTTCTAATGACTCAGAAAAACAACAAATCATAAGAATAAAGCTCCAACTAGTTTATCGGTTCCAAATACCGTCTAACTAGCAACACTTTATTTATGATTTTCCAATTTTCTCAATTAGAAATTTCTTGTGTGATTACTCACACAATTAAAATTCACTAATAGAATTTTATATAGTCCTACATCATCTTTGAACTAAGTGCGTCTCTCGTTCAACACGAGTGACAACAGTGACATATCTATACTATGTCACTTAAGATTTAAAAACTCAAGAGGAATATCTCTTCCGAAATTTAATTGCATTCTTCGATGAGTTCAACGTTCTTGTTACTTTCCACTTTTAACGAAGTCATTACACTAGTAGTTTAGTTGCCTAAAGATGATAGTTTAAAATAAAATTGACAGAAAAGATTCATACATACACGACTAGATAAATTTTAGGAATTATAAACTGTAAAAGTCTATCCTACCATTCCAAGGATTTAACCTCGCATCGTACCGCCGCCTAGGGGGTCGGTATCAGCACGATGACGGTTAAACTGAGACAATCTCTCTCGATGATTAAACTTTGAGAATCAAACATCTCATGGGAATCGTACATCTCATACTTTAATCGTCGATTACCTTCCTTTTTCATCCAAGATATTTCCTAAAATATCCTGATGAGTGTGACGTACTATATCAGACCTTTAAGTACGCCCCGAGAATGCCTACGTAGGGCAGGTCAGTGACCCGGCGAGTCCTCAAGATCCTATCCTTTCGGAGTCCAAGCCTTGAATTTTGATAGCGGTGAACACCATCCGAAGGGGGCCGAAATCAAAGTGGCACGAGGCGTCACCATTCTCTCACTTGCTTCCATCTATAGTAGAGGCCGTGGGGTCGGCTGTCGCCTTCTCCGCTCCCACTCAATATTTTGAAAAGTGGTGGGTTTACTGATCGCAGTTTTAGACTTGACAATATTTTAAGAAACAACAAATCATGTACCCGAATGGTGTCGGTAATGTAGGCAAGCCTACCCGTCTTATTCGTTGGAACGTATGTGACTATCGGTCAGATCCGGCTAAGAGAAGCCCCGTTTAGCCGTAAAGGCTTGTCGGATATGCTAAGTCTTGCCGAACCCCCGTGCAAATGTCACACGTGGAGGGTGAGTCGATCAAGCCGTAGCTTAGTTGAACTTACCCATCCATGGTTAGACCATTTCCGAACCCATGTATCATGATTTTCTAATTTCTTAAATTGTCAAACTTTCCCGTAGACACTACGGAACAAACCCGCAATCTTGTTCCAGTTTAAGGTGGGATTCACCGAGAATCCACCACCGAAAACATAACGATTGACAAAACCCGGTTCCTCGGTTCTATAATTTGTTTCTAATTAATTAATTCCCACAAAAATTAATAAAAAAATTAAACTAATTAATTGAGTTGAATACATGCATAATTAATTATCCAGAATTAAATAGCTACATGTATGCAAATGGAGTGGAATTCACGATATGATGCATGTCATGGAAATTTTCCGGTACTACACATACGTCCTAAGCATACATACTAGTGCGGAAAATAAACATCGAGATGGATCGTTGGTACCCCCGTGTCTAACCTATTAAACAGAAAAATAAACAAACCCTAACTAGGGTTTACTATTATCAAAAACTGCTGCTGATCAGTTTTATCGATGATCTGACATCGAAACAAACTTTGATCGTCACGAAACTTTATGGACATGTTCTTCACTCCTCCTAATTCAATATGGATGGTTGGATCCGAGTTTTGACGGCCCAATTGATTCCATCATGCCGCCGATCAAACTGCTGCAACTGTTAATGACTGCTGCGCAGCAGTGTATTTCTGGAGCCGATCGGACATTGAGGCAAGACCCGATCGTCCTGAAATTTTTAGGGCTTGTTCATTACTCCATGGTAGTCAATCTGGATGGTCATCTTTGTTTTAACGGTCGAAACTCTTCCAGAAATTCGACGAACTAACAGCTGGGGCTGCTGTGCTTTTAGGAAACAGCAGCAACTTTATTGCAACGATTGGACATTGAGATGGACTCCGATCGACACGAAATTTTGAGGGATTGATCATCAGCTTTTATTCGTCATTCTGACGGGAGGGATGGTCGTTTCAACGGCTCAATCTCCAGGAATAAAAAAAAACCAAACAGAAACAAAACAGATCTACTTCTAGGAAACGAAAATTACAAAATTTCCTATACTCATATAAACGAATTTATATGAGTTTACAATAGATCTAACGGGTAAAAAGTACCAACCCCAATCCATCTCTTCAACCACAACATATCAAAGCATTCATCATCATGATTTTCGAATTTAAAAAAAAAAACGAAAAACAATGCAATCTAAACATGCAATTTCCACTCCTAGATCTATCAATTATATACATTAATTTATAGATCGGAGGCTCTGATACCACTTGTTGGATGTAATATCGCCGGATGGATCTAGATCCGCCCGATTACGCAGCGGAATAACAAGGATCGCGATCAATGTAAATTAAAGCATATAAAATAAATAGATCTAAACTACAAAAAGGTTAGATCTACTTACCAATCAAAAGATTAGATCCAAAGATTGAGAAGCCGAGATCCAAATAGTTGAGATGCCACAGTCTTTTGATGTGTATCTCCAAGCAACAACCGGTGGATGTTGATCCTTGATGCTTGACCTCCTCGATATGCTACCCGGAAAATCCCGAAGATTTTCCCAACTCTAAACCCTAAGCTTGGCCGAAAATTCCTAGCTTATTTGTGTGTATATATGCGTGTATATATCATCATAAAAGGCTTAGGAGAACTCTCTTTATATAGGAGAGAAGTCATTGTCATCCAAGGATTTAATAATTAATTAAATAATCATTCATAATAATCCTTTATTAAATATAAGATAAATCTAATATATTCTAAAACTAATTTAGATATATATGATAGATAATATCTAATATCACCCGATTAATTATTTAACAAATAAACAATTAATCACATGACATGTAATTATCCAAGAAAACTAATTTCTCTCTAATTACAACATGTCACAACACGCCATGCCCTAGTCAAATAAGTCTAGCAAGAAATTTCACATAATTGCCCGAGTCCACGAAAAATGTTTTTTCCATGTATTTAATTATTTAACCCTCTAAATAATTATTCGTACATCAATTAAATAGTCCAACTACTTAATTATCATTGAGGCCCAACGTCAAGAAACATATGCATGTTAGGAGCCACATCGGGGACCATGGACCTATAACCAGTAGCTACAATAAATTAAATAAAATTATTCATCGAACAGAACAATTCTTATTCAATCTATTAATTCCGGGATTATGCCACCATAAACCCGAAACTGAACTCTATCGATTATAGATATATACTTACACTCTAATCACTGAGTCTATAAGCGTCCATTGATATAATCATTACATACGGATAAATCCTCCAAAGACTGTTCATTTTGATTCGGGATAATTCCGTAAACCCTCCTCAAAACATCTTATCCTTATTTACCATTAACCACCTAGTGATCAAATAGTTCATAACTAATGTAACATGAAATGGGCCCATCGATCAGTTTCTAGGATCAACAAATAAGGGAACTGTCTGTCTACTTCCCGTAGGAAGGAATGGATTCCATATCTGTGAAGTCACAGACTACTCACTCATTCCAGAATAGAGCCAACGAGAAGTGTTCAGATCACATGTATCCAAGTGATCCTTAACTAACACATCAAACCCTACTTTGAACCAAGCATTAGACTGTGATCACATCAGGATTGAGATTAATCCATATATGATCATCTTTTGATTCGATAAGATTTCTCGATCATGGAATTATATCGAGAACTCAAATCAAATCGGTCCAGTCCTATATGATAGACATCATATATAAATGCCCTACTACGTACCATATACCGACGGTCCGGATAAAACGGTCACACCGTTAAGTGTTCTGGGCGCATTATTGGTATATTAATCATGAGACCCATACTCTGATTAAATTCACCACGGACTAACTAGTTTTAAGCATATCATCACTAACTCAATCCTCGTGTGTATGCCATACCCTGAGTTATGTGATTACTTACCGATATTGTTGGTCCTTTGAAAAGGCTTTGGTTAAGTTTAGAGGGGGGTGAATAAACTTAACACTTAAAAAATTTTGGAGTTAACAAACTCAAAGAAGTTCAATAGCTCTCTTGACACTCGATGAGTCTGCACGACCACTCGATGAGTCTGGCCGACGACAAATTCGATAGTCTGGCGATCGTTGATTTTACTGAATTTATTGCAGCAGAATATTTTCAAGTTAAGCCTTATAACTTGTTGTTAACGTATGATACCAAGTATTAGATACTCAGTAGTGTAAGTGTGTGATTCAGTTGCTAGTGTCAGTAGGTTGATGTGCTTAATATACTAAATACAGAAATTAAATGCAGAAAGTAAATAGGCAGATTTTATAGTGGTTCCAGGTGGTGTAATCCTGTCAGTCCACTCTTCTCCTGTGATGTTGGAGGTAATTCACTAGAGATCTTTGAGGTTGCAGTTACAAAAATCCCTAAGTTGTCTGTCCTTCACCAATAACTATGGCTTCACAAACTGAACACTTGAAACAGGTAGGATTGCTGCTCCAAAGTATTCCAGTGGTCCTTGAATGGTAGGATTGCCTCTTCACCAGCTCCACTACAAACAACAGTCCTTGACACCCAAAGATGCTTCACTATCTTCAGCAGGTTTCTTGTAAAAGAAAGTTTGAATCAAGTAAGTGATTCAGCTTTCAGCAGCTTGATCAAGATGAAATGATCAGCAGCTTGGACTCTTCAAGTGTGTATACTTGATGTAACTTGATAGCAGGTTACACTTGAAGAAATTCTGGATCAGTAGCTTTAAGTTTAGTAAAGTCAGCTGGGTGATTTCTTGATAAGAATCTGGTAGCTCAGGATTGATTGTTGTTTTTCATCAATTTTCATCACTTGTTTCTGTATCAGGGGTCTTCTATTTATAGGTGAGAATCCTTGTGACTTATGTTTGAAATTCAAAACATAGCCGTTTCAGATTTGTCCCCATCTTGACTTGCATTACGTCCTCAGTACATAGTAATCGACACTTTGTCGGTTACATTTTGACAGCTGTGATTTATCCCATCCTTTGACTTGTGTCCATTTGATAAAGCTCTGAATCTTTCCAACGCCCCTTTAATCTTAACCATTGATTTGTTGACAAAATCAAGAGTTTTTATATGTCCTTATCCTTGTAATCTTCCAATATAACCTTTGATTAAATCGGAATATCCATTCAGTAGATTCATGTGTATGCAAGTCTACTGAAATGCTTGTCAGTCAGCTGACTGAAGTTTGCTGTGTTTAAAACACTTCAGCTGACTGTCTTTTATCTAACTTATAATTGTGAAGTTAGATTACACCAATTTGAACATAACTAAGTTCCAATCACCACTTGACATATGGAACTTAGACCTTGTACACAAGGTATATGTAATCAGTTTAGGTCATCACAGACTTCCCTAAATTCTGATTCCATATCCTTGACTTTAAATACTAAGTTTGATCCCTTAGCCTTCAATAACTGAGTTTGAGCCCTCAGCCTTCAGTAACTGAGTTTGAGCCCTCAACCTTCAATCTTCAGCAGGTTCCTAAACTAGTCTACTGACTCGTACCTTCTTGACGACCTAGACTGTCTCAACATGATGAAAGTCAGCTGACCTTTTACAATGCTTGTTTGATCAAACCTATACAAAGATCAAACTCTAATAAGCCTATACATTTAATCTAGACATCTTTTTGCTTTTTCTCTATAACAGCTAGTCTGGCACTCATCACTAAAACTTAAAATATGTTCAACAATTTCCTCTCTTTGGTGATGATGCCAATACCCTCCTTATAGCAAAGCAAAAAGGATAAAAACAAAAATTGAGCAAATTCATTAATTTCTCATTATAATTATATGTGTTCAACAGCGTTACAAACTAGATTCAGCAAAAGATAAAGAAATATGAAAGTCTGCTGATCTAGTTTCTCCTTTCTCTCTCTTGTCTCTCTTTTTCTTGTTGCTCTTGATATTCTCTTATATGCCTGACCATGTCTCTCATCCATTGATTTTCAATAAGGGAAAAATCAATATGAGGATTTACTTCCTTCCACCATTTCCATGCCTCAGGTAGAGTTAGATTGATTTGGTGTACTCTGAATCCTAGACGCATGTACAATTGTTTGAACTCTTCCAGTGACTCTTTTGCTGATGTAGTAGGTAGACTTATTCCACCTTTACCACCTCTGTGTGAAGCTCTTAATGCCTTAACTCTAGCTTCCCAGAACTTAAGTCCCAAAAAGGAATTTAGCCCCTCATGAAAACCCTTTGTCATGGTAAGGTCTCCTCTTATTGTAGTATTGCTTCTTATATTTTTTGAAGAGGTCATCAGTCAGCAGAAGTCTGCCAGGTGCAGGTTCTCTGAATGCATTAGTATCAGCCTCCCATTTCTTTTGAGCAAAAATTCTTGCAGCCTCTTTTGCTACTGTTGTTTGTCTCTCTTCCCCCTTATTGGCATCATCAACAAAACAGGAAAGCAGTCCATGAACACTCTCCTGTGTGTTCACCAAATTTTCAAGTTGACCTTCCATAATTTCTGTTCTTGTGTCAACTGATGTGATCCTTCCTTCTAGTGTTTTCTCCACCAAATTGATCCTCTCAGTGACTTTAGGATCCAATACAGCATGTTGAAGTGTTCCAGCAGGGTCAGCCACAGCAGGCTTGTGTGCTTCAGCAAGGTTGTCAAGCTTCTTGTGAATGGAGGCAAATTGCTCATTTAAAAACTTTTCTTTGAGTGTATTGCCTTGTTTTATGCCTCTCACATATTTGGTTAGATCAGCAAGAGCAAACTGAGTGGATGTGATGTTGGAAGCAACTGTTTCACAATTTTACGCCTATTCCGGCATTTCTAGATGATGAGTTTTGTTCTATACTATCACACATATCCGACCTTGTTGGTAACGTCGAGACCTTCTACTTGATAAATTGGGTGATTAGTCATTTCGAGGAGAAGCTACATCCCCCTAAGTTGTTGATATCCAATCCAAGCGTGAAGAGTCTGCGCTCAGTATCTGATTTCATCTTTAGCCTATAGGTCACATCCAATCTGTTATACCTTACCAAGTTTCTCTTTTACGCTGGATTAAATACCTTTGTTGGTCCCTTGAAAAGGCTTTGGTTAAGTTCAGAGGGGGGTGAATAAACTTAACACTTAAAACTTTTGGAGTTAACAAATTAGAACTTCAAAGACACTGCGATACTTGATGAGTTCTGCTTTGAGACCTCGATAACTCTTTGATAAATGAGTCTCTTGATAGTTCGATTCTTTGAATTTGTGCAAATGAATAATATCAAAATTAAGCCTTGTTACTTGTTGATAAGTGTGATACCAAGTATTAGATACTCAGGGTGTATGTGTGTGATTTCAGTTGCTAGATTCAGTAGGTTGATGTGTAACACAAACTAAGTGTAGAAAGTAAATGCTGAAAGTAAATAGGCAGTTTTATAGTGGTTCCAGGTGGTGTAATCCTATCCGTCCACTCTTCTCCTGTGATGTTGGAGGAAATTCACTAGAGATCTTTGGTGTAGCTTTTACAAAGATTCCTAAGTTGTTTGTCCTTCACCAATAACTATGGCTTCACAAATCAAAATCGGGAGCAGTAGGGATTATCGCTCTGAGTCTTCCACTTTGGTCCTTGAAGGGTAGGATTGCCTCTTCACCACTCCACCACAAACAAACAACGATCTTTCACACCCAACGGATGCTTCACTGTCTTGGCGGTTCTTTATAAAATAAAGATTGAATCAAATAAATGATTCAGTCGCAGCAGCTTGATTAGGATGAAGTAATCAGCAACTTGCAGGCTTCAAGTGTGTATGCTTGATATAGCTTGAATGTAGAATACACTTGAAGTAATTCACTGGATCAGTAGCTTTATGCTCAGTAAGTTCAGCAGGGTGTTTTTCAGCTCAGAGTTATCTCTTAAAGTTTATCCAAAATTCATCATCATGTTTCTGATTTGAAAGTCCTCTATTTATAGGTAGGAATGCATGTGACTTGTATTTTAAAATTCAAATGTAACCGTTCCTTGTTTTTGTCCCATCTGATTTGCATTCTCATCACTATTCATAGGATCGACATTTGCCGAAATTCCTTTTGACATCGCGATCTGTCGACCACTGACTTGTATCCAATGGATAAAAACATAAATCATCCCAACGTCTTTTTAATCTCAGCCTTTGATTTTCTTGATAAGTCAGAGGTAGTTGGCTGTCCTTATCCATGTGATCTTCCAATATAATTTTAATTTGATCGAGGTATATATATCAGCAGGTTCATAAGTCTGCTGAAGTACCTATCGATCTATTTGACAAACAATTTCTTTGTGTATAAAATGTAATGCAGCTGATTTCTTTTATCTAACTTTTATTTATGAAGTTAGATTACACCTTTTTAATTATAACTAAGTTCCAAACATCATCCAACTTATGGAACTTAGACCTTCAACACAAGGTATATGTAATTAGTTTAGGTCATCACAGACTTGCCTAAATTCTGATTCCATATCCTTGACTTTAATTACTAAGTTTGATCCCTTAGCCTTCAGAATCGAGTTTGAGCCTCGGCCTTTTCTCTTGATCTTGGCAAGAGGTTCACGACCGACCCCCACTTGACCTATCTACCCTATCGACCTAGACTAGTCTGGCGATGTAAGTCACCGACCATTCTGATGCTTGTTTGATCAAACCTATTTATGAATCAAACTCTAATAAACCTATACAATTGATCTAGACATCTTTTTGCCTTTGCACTCTAACAGCTAGTATGGCACTCATCATCAAAACTAAGAAATAAGTCCAACAATTTCCCCCTTTTTGGTGATGATGCCACTACCCTCACCTTATCAGCAAAGCAAAAAGATTACGACAAAAACAGAACAAATATTCATCTTTCATTAAAATCATTTGTTCAAAGCTATTACAAACTAGATCTGACAAAAAGATAAAGTAATGTAGGTATCTTTGATCTATTGTCTCTTTTCTCTTTCTTGTCTAGCCTTCTCAGCTTGCTCTTGATAGGCTCTGATTTGTTCTATCATATCCCTCATCCACTCATTTTCAATCAAAGTAAAATCAATGTAGGGATTAACTTGTTTCCACCAGTTCCAAGCTTCAGGCAGGATGAGATTGATATCATTCACTCTGAATCCAAACTTCATGTATAGTTCCTTGAATTCATCAAGTGAGTCCTTTGCTTTTGTGATAGGTAGAATCCTATCACCTCTGCCACTTCTTCCACCTCTGCCACCTCTGCCTCCTCTGTAAGTTGCCCTTAAGGCTTTGACTCTTGTTTCCCAAAATCTCAATGCCAAGAAGGAGTTTAGACCTTCAAGATATCCCATGTCATGATAAGGTCTCCTTCTGTTATAGTATTCTTTCTTGTATTGTCTAAGGAGATCATCAGTAAGTTGAACTCTGCCAGGTGCAGGTTGCCTGAGAGCATTGATTTCATCCTCCCATCTTTTCTTTGCAAAGAGTCTTGCAGCCTCTTTTGCTGCAGCTGATTGGCCCTCTTCCCCCTTAGTGACATCATCAACAAAACGGGATATGAGGCCATGAATACTTTCCTGTGAGATGACCACTCTATTCAATTGACCTTCTATAACTCCAGTTCTTGAATCAATTGCAGTAATCCTTGATTGCAGGGTCTCCTCCAGTAGATTGATTCTTTCAGTAAGCTTGGGATCAGGCAAAGCAGGTTGTTGTGCCGCAGCAGGCTCAGTAGGTTTAGATGTAGTAGCACGGTTGTCAAGTTTCTGATGGATGGAAACAAGTTGGTCTTTCAGAAACTTATCTTTCAAAGTATTCCCTTGCTTGATTCCTCTTACATCTAGCATCATATCATTGACAGCATTTTGAGTGGATGCAAAATTTGAAGCAACTTTATCAGCAGATTGTCTGTTTTCATTTATCAGGTTCATCAGTTCTTCAAATCTCTGTTCTTGTCTGTCCAGTTGACTCCTTAACTGTTGCATATCATGCCTCACAGTTCTTAACTCATTCAACACCTCAACTGGCACTTCACTGGTCATCCTTCCACCAGTAGCTTCATCAGCAGGCTCCTCAACATTGTACTGTGGCCTCTGATTTCTTACAACCACTGCCCAACTCCTATCTAGACCAGCAGGATTAGGTCCTTCATATTCTTCCAGAATAGGATCAAGGGCAGGTTCCTCAAAAACAGGTACAAATGCCTGAGGTGGATCAACAATAACATTTTCTTCTTCAGGCATCTGAAACTCCTCATCACTAAAGTCAAAGTCCACCAGCTGCTCATCCTCATTAACAGCAGTCTGCTGACCATCTTTCCCTTCAGTGGTCTTGTCTCCAGTAGGCTCCACTACAGCAGACCTTACCAAAGAATAAAGCGGGGTTTCCTCCAAACCCAAAGTTTGTTCCAACCTTTGTCCAGTCTTTGTTTGAGACTCAAAGCACTGTGCACTCTGTTCCAACCTTTGTCCAGGTGCTGTTTGTAGCCCAGCAACCTGTACCTCCTCTTCAATTCTCTGTGGATTGAATATAGCCTCATTATCCACTTGGAATCCTTCTACATGACCAATCTTGTGCAGGATGATGGCAGTTTTAGTAAGAATGCCCTCAAAGTCAAATCCATCTTGATATTCAATGGACTCTTCTGAACTGGCACTAGGTTCATTGAAATCAGTAACCTTTTCTCCATCCAAATCCTCACTCTATTCAGCTTCACTTTGTGCAGTAGGCTCTACAACATGGAATGTTGAAAATTCATCAGCTAGCCTACTAGCACTCAAATTAATTCCTTCATTGATCAATGCCTCTAGATCATCCATGGTGAGATCCTGTAGATCCTCATCCATCTCACCAGTCTGCTGGCCCTCAGCAGACTTATCAGTCTCAGTGGGTTCTGCTTCTATGATATCAGTAGCTTCTTGACCAGTAGCTTTAGTTGTTGTTTCTCTAGCCACTCCACTGGTCTCCCCAGGAAACATAGGGGTATCATCATCAGAATCTGATGAATCACTGTCTGGTGTAAACTTTGGATCTCTGAACATAATAGCTCCACTTTTCTTTCCTTCATCCAAAAGATCCATCAGCCTGGATTGCAGCATGCTAGTGTCTATCAAATCCAACAGGCTGTCCACACCTAGCTGCTCAAATGTCCATTCTACAAATCCACTCATTGGATCAGCAGCTGGTTTCTGTCTCTTGTAGAATCCAAACTTCCACTAAAAGTAGTTTTGCACCTTTTTGAAGTTTGGATCTACTTTGCCCTTTCTAGATGCCTTCTCATATGGCATAGATGGCTTTCTAATGGCAGGTTCAGTAGCTTTCTGACCTCCAAAAGCTTCCACAAGTAAGTTCATGGTTTCTTCAACAGATGTTCTAAAGTCAGTAGGTTGCTGAGGTTGTACATTTGTGCCTACTACTTCCATCTATACCACACTTGGTTCCTCCTGACTTACATGCTCATCAATGAGGTCACAGCAGAGACGCTTCTTCCCGAGTTCTTGCCACATTTGCAGGGTCTTCAACCAAGTCCTCAATTACCTCTTCAACTACCACAAAGAGTTCGAGTTCGGTGGTTTCTTTGTGGTTCTTCAAGAGATACTACAACGCACTCGTGGTCGATGATCGCTATATATCTTCAACAGATTGCTCAACAACAACTCATCCCAAAGATCGATGAGACTTGACAACCTCTTCAGGTGAAGAGTCAGTAATCTCCACAGGCTTGATTATGGTCAAGGGCTCAGCCTCAATAGCCTCTTCTTCCTCTTCTACTGATGCTTCCTCTTGGATTCTTTGAGCTTCCAAGTTTTTTAGTTCTTTCCCTTTTCCATGTTTCTGTTTATGAATGATTTCTTTTCTCCTCTTGGAAAGGGGTTCTTCATCTTTTTCACCACACAGAGACTTCCTCTTTCTACTGGCTTCCTTTTGTTGTTCCCTCAAGATTTCAACAATCGTTCATCTTGCAAAGAATAAAGAGGTCGAGAACCTCCACTGGACCTCAAAGACTCGGCCATGCCTGCGTTTGCTTGCTTTTGTTTTCTTTGAAGGCTTTGAAACTTCGATTATCTTCCTTGTATTTCCATCCTTTCTTTTCTCAAGAACTTTCTTTGGTGCAAGAGGGTTTAATGATTTCTTTTAGGTTGCTTGACTCTGCTCACCACCAAAGATCACCATCATCTCCACCATTATCATCATCGCAGCTTTCTCCAAAGAACCTCTTCATCATCATCTAGACCAGGAATAGCATAATCAATTTCCTTCTTATATCTAGATTGATTTATCTTTTCAGGTGCTACATCAGGGATTTCCAAATGATTCAGCAGGGTCTGAACCATCAATCCTAAGGGCAAGGCCTTGGATTTCCTCTTTCCCTCTTTGTCTTCCTTGAAGACCTTCTTCATATAGTGAATGAAGTAACCAGCCCAATCAAACTTCATGCTCCTGCAGATGATTATCATCAACTCTATCTTGGGTCCTGATAGAGTATCCATACTTCCAACTAGTCCAAGTATGTTTTTAGCAATGAGTTTGCTCAGCAGACTGTATTCACTTCCGATATGTTTGCAGTTGATGCCTGGAATGGATTTGATGGCTGCATTTGTTTTGATCTGATCAACAAACGCCATTCTGTCCAATCCCATTGCTTCAGGATTGACTGAGCCATCCACTACTTCATCAAATCCAAAGACTTCCCTCAGTAGACTAGGGGAAACTTCAATTTCTTGCCCATTCACAAAGCGCTTTTAAATGCTTGATTCCTTCCTCATTTGAATGTTTCTCCGAAACCCGACAACATTTGTATAAGAAATTGTCTCCAGTCTTATAGTCAACACATTCTCCAGACCGGCATATCTCCTTATTCTTCGACCAATGTTAATGGCCAGTTCAGTTCTGTTTGCATCTTCAACAAAACCTCTAACACTTTGGCTTGATTCAATCTGGACATCAACCTTTTCGGCCATTTGTATGAGAAGAATAAGATGAATAAGATTGATTCTCAAATCTGTGTTCACACAGTGTACAAATCGCAATGATAAAGCAGATTTGCAAGTAGAGAATCTGCTGTCTGATAGCCCGTATAAATAGACAGTGATTAGTTGTAACTGTCAGTGCACGTACATTGATGCTTGACCACGATTAATCTGGATAAATGCTGTCTTGACACGTGGCCCCATTACTCCTTCATAACGTTTGTAACCGTTAGATCATGTTAACCATGGTAATAAAGGATAGAATAAATATCCCGCCAAATCGCTTTTTGACTTTAATAAAATTTGGTGAGTAACGTTCCATTCAAAGAGGTAAACCTCGGCGAGGTGGGCTCGGCCAGCCTCACGATAAATAGGCTTCAAAGACTGCTTGACATAAGTACTCTGCTGATCCTTGTATTCTTCTTGTTTTGTTCAATTGATAATACAAGATGAAGTTTAATACCAATGACTGATCCATCAAGTGAGCTCACCCAACATGACAAAGACCAATCCCTTGGCAACCTCATTTGCTCAATTGTCCAAACATAAGTACATGGAATTGTTGATACCAATGACTAATCTGCTAAGTGAGCTCACCCAACATAGCAAAGACTAATCCCTTGGTGAATTCGATTACACTCGATCATCACCAACTTTTATAATTCCAAGTTCAAATTCTTAGTTTAGCAAATCTTTCACTATCAAGTGGTTTAGTAAAAATATCATCAAGTTGATCTTCGATGGGGGGGATGTATAGAACCACCACATCTTTCTTTTCAACATGATCTCTTATAAAATGGTGTCTCACATCAATGTGCTTGGTTCTTGAGTGTAAAACAGATTTTTGTGATTGCAATTGCACTTGTGTTATCACACATAATTGGAATTTCCTTTTCTTCAATTCCATAATCCCTTAATTGTTGTCTTAGCCATAGTACTTGTGCCACAGAGCCTTCCCAAGAAAGAATGTATTCAACTTTTCAAGAGTGGAAGTTGATATAGAATTGCTTTCTTGCTAAACCAGAAACCAATCTATTTCCCATTAACTCGATGTGTTCTTGAGGTGCTTTTTCTATCAATCTTGCATCCAAATAATCGTAATCTGAGTAGGATATAACTTTGAAGCTTCCTTTCTTGGAATACCATATCCCTACTCCCAAAGTCTCTTTTAGATACTTGAGAACTCTCTTGACTGCACCTAAATGACTTTCTTTAGGTTTAGATTGAAATCTTGCACAAACACCTACAAAGAAAGGATATATCAGTCTGCTGGCGATGGGTACAAAGAGATCGCCTATCATCCTTCCGTATAAGGTCCGATCAACATCTTTGCCTTCTTTATCTTCATCCAATCGATATTTGTACTCATAGGAGTTGAATTCTTAGTCTTTGTTTTCCATACCAAACTTCTTCAAAGAACTCCTTGGTATACTTGGTTTGATGAATGAAGATTCCATCTTTCATCTGCTTAACTTGCAATCCCAAAAAGTAATTCATTTCTCCCATCATACTCATTTGGAATTTGCTCTTCATTAGATTTGCAAACTTTTCACAAAGTAAATCATCTTCATAACCAAATATTATGTCATCCACATAAATTTGTACCAGCAGGGTGCTGTCTCCTTCACTGATTCTGAAAAGTGTCTTGTCAATAGTGTCTTTAGTAAAACCATTATCCACCAAGAATTGAGATAGAGTCTCATACCATGCTCTTGGTGCTTGTTTCAATCCATAAAGTGCTTTGTTGAGTCTATACACTTTATCTTCTTGATCTTTAACTTCAAATCCATGAGGTTGCTGTACATACACTTCCTCCTCTAAAATGCCATTCAAAAATGCACTTTTGACATCCATTTGATATACCTTGAAGTTCTTATATGCAGCATGTGCCAAGAATAATATGATAGCTTCCAATCTTGCAACAGTGCATAAGTTTCATCAAAATCTATTCCTTCGCTTGAGAATAGCCTTTTGCAACTAGTCCGGCCTTGTTCCTTACAATGGTACCAGATTCATCAAGTTTATTTCTCAGATACCCACTTAGTACCAATGATATTTGCATGACTTGGCCTTTCAACTAGTGTCCAAACTTGATTTCTTTAAATTCATTTAATTCTTCTTGCATAGCAATTATCCAATCTGGATCTGAAATTGCTTCTTCAACAACTTTAGGTTCTATTTGAGATAGAAAACAAGTAAACATTGCTTCCAGTTGTCTTCTAGTCCTCACACCTTGCTGTACATTGCCAATAACTTGTTCAGCAGGGTGATTCATTAACCATTGAGGATTCTGATTATTTTGATTATCAGGAACCTCATCTTCAGTAGGGTCTGCTGTAGCTTCTTATACAGGGTGTTCAGCAGATCCTTGAACTGTTTCAGTTGTTGCATCGAGAACATTACCAAAGCAGGTGTTCAATGAGGGCGATGATCGAAAACTTTTAAGTCATTGAATCTTTCCAAAACTTCAACACAATCTGGATCAGTGATTTGTTGATTCTTAGCAGGTTCACAATCTTCATCTTCCATACCAGTAAACTTAGGTTCATCAAACACGACATGGATTGTTTCTTCATGTTTTAGTGACCTTTTGTTCGAGACTCAATTCTCTCACGATCAAGAATATCCCAAGAAAATTCCTTCATCTCGATTTTGGTTGGAATGTTTTCAAATGAACTTTGTGATTCAGGATAAAACATTTACTTCCAAATGGATGGAAATAGGATATGTTAGGTTTCCTTCCATTCCAAACCTCATAAGGTGTCTTCAAGCTTCTTTCTTGTTTATTGATGTTCTGCTTTTGTGTATAGCATGTCAGTATTAATCGCTTGACAATATCTTTCAGGTAGCAATGCTTCACAGATCATTGTTCTTCCTGCTTCCTTTAAAGTCCTGTTTCTTCTTTCAGCTACCCCATTTTGCTGAGGTGTACCAGTAGCAGCAAGTTGATGTAGTACACCATTCTGTTCATAATATTCTCTTATGACTTTGTAGAGGAATTCATTACCCTGATCTGATCTTATCTTTATTACTGTTAAACTTTTCTCATTTTGTAACCTCTTCAAAAGATTAGGCATGCTTTGAAGTGTTTCACTTTTCTTGTTCATAAATATTACCCAAGTATACCTAGAGTAATCATCCACAACCACTAAGGTGTACTTCTTTCCTGTTACACTTGTTGGATTTATTGGTCCAAAAAGATCCATATGCATTAGCTCCAACACTCTATTAGTTGATTGTTTGGTTTTTGACTTGAAGCTTGACTTTATCTGTTTACCCTGCTGACATGCATCACATATAGCATCCTTTTTGAATGTGATCTCAGGTAAACCAATCACTAGCTTCTTCTTCACCAACTGATTAATATCATCAAAGTTTAAATGATTCAACTTCTTGTGCCATCACCAATTGAGTTCATACTTGGTATGCACAATCAGGCAGGTTTCTAGAACTGCAGTAGACCAATCCACAACATACATATTCTGTTGTCTTCTACCAGCAAGTACAACTTGATCACCTCTTTCACCAATGATAATACAGTTGTTTTTGTCAAAAGTGACCGTGTATCCCTTGTTACAGAATTGTCCAGTGCTCAGTAAGTTGTAGTCCAGTCCTTCCACATATGCAACATTTTTTATTGTAAGTCCATTCCTCACAAGTGTGCCATATCCTCTTGTATATCCAGGTGTATTCTTGTTACCAAAATTTACCCTTGGACCATCCTTTGCCACAAAGTTTGTTAAACAGTGCTTATTCTTTGTCATGTGTCTGGAACATCCACTGTCAAAGTACCAGACACCCTACAAAACAAGGTTAATGCATTTTAGGTACCCAAACTGCTTGGGTCCATAGTGGTCGATGGCAAGCATGACCCTTGGTATGTTTCCATAAGGTCTTCTCCTAATCATTCATACTTTGGTTCATACTTTGGTTCATACATGTATTCCACACATCCATAAGTTCTAACAGCTTGGTTGTGTAGGAATCACATATGTTTTCTCGGCCTTTTGGTTTATAATGTTTGTTTGAAGTGATTCTTGGTGTTAGAAGCATTAGTATAACCATTTGTTTGTCTTTGTCTGTTAGAATGTACCAGTAATATGGAGTCTGCTTTGAGGTCTTGTGTAAGTCCTCTGCTGATCCCATTGCCTAGGTTTTACCCTAGTTGCATGGTTATACTTGTTGTTTCTAACAGTAGGTACAGGAGTATTCCAATCATCATCAGTGGGGAACAGTCTACTTTTCCCCCTGAGATAAGTATCCCTTGAATGATTAACATTTTTCGGTTTAGGATTCTTATCCTTGGAATATTTCTGTTTCTTACCCTTCTGTGGTCCAGCAGACTTAGTAGCAGGTTTGCTATCAGCAGACTTAGAAGGCACAGCAGTCCTATTTTTAGATTTACTCTTTTTATTAGGAGCTGTTGACTTCTTTGACTTCTGATTTTGCTTCCTTAAAGCATTCTCATTGGGTTTCTTCGCCTCGGCAAACTTCTCGGGAGTTGAATCTAGTGCAGGCACAAACTTAGGACCACCTGCAGTACTAGGTTCATGACTTTACTGGATCCACTCTTGTTAGAGTGTTGAGTTCCAAATCCAAGCCTTGTTCTATCACCATAAGGCTTTTCAGATTTGTATACAAAGAGGAACCAGATGGTTCAAAGAGATTCGAGGGTCTTGGATGATCAAAGAGCTTTACACCGATTCTGTCCAACATCTTTCCTTACCTTTGAGAACCCTTAATTCAGCTTTTCAATCTTCCAACTTCTAACTCAAGAGCTTCTTTTTCACCTTCACAATCTCATAACCGCATTTGTATTATCCTCGATTGATTAAGGATGGCATCCAAAGTCTCATTATTGTCGAATTTCTAGGATTTGAACCACAAGTTGATTCACAATCACTTCCAGCAGGAGTATTGATAGATAAAGTGTTGTATACCTCCTCAGTTTCATCCATATTGGCCATCAAAGCATAATCTTCCATATCAGCAACCAGTGTTGTGTCATCCGATTCATTTCCTTTTTGATTCAACTTCATACCCTGATTCATCTTCAAAGAACCATAGCCTTCTTGCCATGTCTTCTTTGTTGACTCTTGGTCTTGATGAGTCCGACAATCAGTCTAAAATGTCCAGGCTTCTTGCGCGTTGAAGCAAAGATAATCGAGTTCCTTGCCTTGTTTTAACTCGGGATACCAGTTTGAAGTGTCCTGGTTTCTTGCAATGAAAGCACAGATAGTCATTATCTTTCTTTGGTTGTTCTTTCCTTCTTTCAGTAGGCCTCTTTGTGAAATTTCTTGAAGGGGCCTTTCCAGTCTTCATCATCCTGATTTTCTTGCTCAGTAGGGCAATCTGCTCTTGCATTTCATCCAGCAGATCATCTTGTCCTCCTGATGTTTCTTCTTGATGTGAAGCAGCCAATGCAGTGGTCTTTGGCTCTTCCTTTTCAGTCTCAGGTACAAGCTTTTTGCTAAATTCATAAGCCTTGAGATCTGAAAACAATTTGAAGGTATCTTCTTCATGCAACTTTCTCATTTCTTCAATTGCAGTCACCTTCATTTTCCAAACATCTTTTGCAGGTAGAGCTTCCAAGATTTTGGTGTTTATTTCCTCTTTTGAATAACTTACACTCAACAGAGTAAGTTCATCCAGGATTGCATTGAATCTTGATTCCATTTGCTCAATGGTTTCATTTGGCAGCATCTTGAACTTTTGAAACCTTTTTCTGGCTACACTGATTTTATTCTTCTTTATTGCATCAGTGCCTTCACAGATCAAATGTATCTTGTCCCAAAGTTCCTTTGCAGTTTTGCAATCTTTAACCTTCATGTACATATTGCTATCCAAGGTTCTATAAATGATATCAATAGCAATGTTGTTGAGGTTTGCTCTTTTTTAAATCTTCTCGCATTCCATTCTCTTTTTGGTTTAGAATGTACTCGGTTGTATCACCCACTCTATCGCTTGCCTTGTCTCTCAGGTGGTCCATCGCTTAGTACATCCATCATCTCATCATGAGTTGCGACAAGGTAAGCTTGCATTCGACGCTTATACTCATCAAATCTATCTAGAGAGAACATCGGCATAGTTCTAGCATACCGTGTGTTATCCATGATGCAAGTTTTGAAAATCGAAGAACTTGAAAGAAAGTTTCAAAGAATTTTCACAAGCACAACAAGTAGGATTTCTTCGAGCAATGTAAGCCTTTGCTCGATACCAATTGTTGGTCCCTTGAAAAGGCTTTGGTTAAGTTTAGAGGGGGTGAATAAACTTAACACTTAAAACTTTGGAGTTAACAAATTCTGCAACTTCAAAGCTTTCCTGATACTTTGATGAGTCTCTTTGAGAGACCTCGATAACTGGCGATAAACAATGTCTCTCACCGATAGTTCACTTCTTGAATTTGTGCAAATGAATAATATCAAAATTAAGCCTTGTTACTTGTTGATAAGTGTGATACCAAGTATTAGATACTCAGTGGTGTATGTGTGTGATTTCAGTTGCTAAATTCAGTAGGTTGATGTGTAACACAAACTAAGTGTAGAAAGTAAATGCTGAAAGTAAATAGGCAGTTTTATAGTGGTTCCAGGTGGTGTAATCCTGTCAGTCCACTCTTCTCCTGTGATGTTGGAGGAAATTCACTAGAGATCTTTGGTGTAGCTTTTACAAAGATTCCTAAGTTGTTTGTCCTTCACCAATAACTATGGCTTCACAAACTGAAAACTGGGAACAGGTAGGATTACTGCTCCTAAGTCTTCCACTGGTCCTTGAAGGGTAGGATTGCATCTTCACCAGCTCCACCACAAACAACAGTCTTTCACACCCAACAGATGCTTCACTATCTTCAGCAGGTT
This sequence comes from Gentiana macrophylla, assembly GCA_026214975.1. NCBI lineage: Eukaryota > Viridiplantae > Streptophyta > Magnoliopsida > Gentianales > Gentianaceae > Gentiana > Gentiana macrophylla. The sequence goes on from CM047817.1 coordinate 48,249,457, forward strand.
CTTTATGAAATAAAGATTGAATCAAATAAATGATTCAGTCACAGTAGCTTGATTAGGATGAAGTAATGAGCAGCTTGCAGGCTTCAAGTGTGTATGCTTGATATAGCTTGAATGTAGAATACACTTGAAGTAATTCACTGGATCAGTAGCTTTATGCTCAGTAAGTTCCGCAGGGTGTTTTTCAGCTCAGAGTTATCTCTTAAGGTTTATCCAAAATTCATCATCACGTTTCTGAGTTGAAAGTCCTCTATTTATAGGTAGGAATGCATGTGACTTGTATTTTAAAATTCAAATGTAACCGTTCCTTGTTTTTGTCCCATCTGATTTGCATTCTGTCACTATTCATAGGACTGACACTGTCAAAATTCCTTTTTGACAGTGCAGTCTGTCCACCCCTTTGACTTGTATCCAATGGATAAAAACATAAATCATCCCAACGTCTTTTTAATCTCAGCCTTTGATTTTCTTGATAAGTCAGAGGTAGTTGGTTGTCCTTATCCATGTGATCTTTCAATATAATTTTAATTTGATCGAGGTATATATATCAGCAGGTTCATAAGTCTGCTGAAGTACCTATCGATCTATTTGAATGACAATTTGTTTGTGTATAAAATGTAATCCAGCTGATTTCTTTTATCTAACTTTTATTTGTGAAGTTAGATTACACCTTTTTAATTATAACTAAGTTCCAAACATCATCCAACTTATAGAACTTAGACCTTCAACACAAGGTATATGTAATCAGTTTAGGTCATCACAGACTTGCCTAAATTCTGATTCCATATCCTTGACTTTAATTACTAAGTTTGATCCCTTAGCCTTCTGTAACTGAGTTTGAGCCCTCAGCCTTCAGTCTTCAGTCTTCAGCAGGTTCCTGACTAGTCTACTGACCTATCTACCCTACTGACCTAGACTAGTCTGGCAATGAAGTCGGTGACCATTCTGATGCTTGTTTGATCAAACCTATTTATGAATCAAACTCTAATAAACCTATACAATTGATCTAGACATCTTTTTGCCTTTGCACTATAACAGCTAGTATGGCACTCATCATCAAAACTAAGAAATAAGTCCAACAACCTTATAATCCGGTAAACCTCGTGTTCTCCCACACGGGGTAATGCTTTTCGATCTTTGTCTTCTCCACCCGGTTTTAAGAATATTTAAGCGGTGGAGGATATCGATGAAGACTACCATCTTTACTTGATTGTTTATTTTTCTTTACATTTAGTATTTTTTTCCTTTTGAGTCTATATATATTTTTTAGAATTCGTGTCTAAACAAGTCGTTTTAACTCCTTGGTTTTCCTTGTCATTGGTTGTATGGAATAAAGTGGCTTAATTTGTTTTTGGATATTTTATATCTAATTACTGCCACATTATTTTATATCTTCCACTGACATGTTATTAACGGTTTCGTGGAGTTTCTGTTTGGTTTGCTTAAACAGGTTTTCACTTGCTTCTCCATGACGTGCTTAGATTACTCCGATGTTCTGCATCTACTTGAGAGCCATTTCCAGAGCTAAGTCTTTTTCTTAAATTCTCATTTTTATTTGTCATTAGGGACAATGACATGTTTAAGTGGGGGGTAGGAGACTTAGCTATGATGTACTATAATTGAAAATTGAATGAAACGGTGAAAAATTGAATAAATACCATATTATTTATCTCGTACCCTTAGAATTGTGAGTTCCTAGCTAAGAATTGATAGGAAAGGAACCAAGTTGCATGAGTACGTGATCATTTTATACTTATGTGAATGTAAATTTAAGGATATTCATGCCGATTGTTGCAAGTAGTTATTTATTATTCAATTACTCAATCTTTGAATCGAGTTTATCGCACGAATCATAATAACTGAAGAAATTATGTGTACATTGCATAGATGATTGGTTATGTAGACTTAGTGTCGATATTTATCTGATGATGTATTCCTATCCTCTGGCCATCAAAGCGGAGTAATAAGCTTGAGAATTATCTGTGTTTTGACAAAGCGTTAAACACTGGGCTTGTAGTAACATTACCAAAGTAGCCTCGCGCTTGTGGTAATATTCATGTTATTGACCAATCCGTGAAAGGGGATTCTTGCAATGCATAATTTACTTTTAAAGCAAGTTTCTTTCTTGAGATGTGTTAATGATTGAAAATATGAAAATGTGAAAAAAATTCAACTTTTTAAGAGGCTTTGAGTATTTTCCTTAAGTTATATTTATCCGTTTTTATTATATTTATCCGTTTTATTTAAATATGATTTACTTTGGGATAAATATTTATTTTATAGATTGAGATAAATTTGGAGGATAAATGCAAATGGAAAAATTAAATCTCAAGATAAATCAAAGGAAATTCAAGATAAAGATCGGATAAGCACGAAAAGAGAAGTGAGGAAGAGTTGGCGCCGACATGAAGGACACACACCAAGGGGGGGCGCATTTTGCCTTTCTTTTGGAGATCGGCCGGGAGTTATCTCTTATTTGTTTTGATATTTTGAAGTATATCTCTTAATTAGATTGAACCCCTATAAATAAAGGCATGTTATACACGCCATATACACTCTACACCTCAATACATACACACAATTCATAATTAAATCTTCAGTTTTTATTAGAGCAGTTTTTATGCAAGTTCTGCGATAATGTAAGTTCTTGTATTTATTTGTTCTTAGTTATTTGTAATTAAGCCCCCAAGTATTGTTTATTGTTTGAGGTTGTTCGTTCTTCACCGAACGATGTAGATCTAAGGATACGATATGAGGCAGTGGGATTCCTTGTCTATAAGGATCCACACGCCCAGATCTGTTATCCGGTGACCTATAGACGACTTTGGTATGGTCGACAACCTTGTTTTTAGTAGATCTATATAATTGCGTTATGAGTCTTTATTTTATCCGTTACGTATGTAGAAACGCTAAGATTTAGTTGTTCGCCGCGTCAATCTAGCCACGTCTTTATGGTGTGATTGTCCACCTAGAATTTCTTATCTTAGTAGGTATGGCAACGGCTACGTTGCTCGTCTGTTTTAATTAGCGTATGATTAGGAAATACCAATATAGTACTCCTAGGTCGGCTCATGAATTGATCTTCCGGGACTTTCAGCGAGATCTAGATCTGTTCTGTATTCGGGAATTGCATGCACCTAGTTATACGTAAATCGTAGATTAACATGAGACTGTCCAGGTGATTGTTAATGGGACAGAGACTGATGCGATCGCTTAGGAAGTACGCCTGAACAAAGGAATGTTGCCTAGGTGAGGAATACGGTTAATATCGGCATCCCTAGTTTTGTAAGCGTGCGAGTCATATGAGATGGAGGCCGGCGAAAGTCACGTGATGTAGCATAGTGATCTAGATGGCCTACCCGGAGCTAGATCTAGTTTAGGGGATGACTCCCGTAGCCAATATAAAAGAGATACGAATCGGGTTAATAGTTGTCGAGTCTAGCTTAATTATATAGAATCTCTAGATCCAAACGATAACTTAATAATTGGGGAGGTTAATTACGTGTCTTTATTTGTGTTGTGTCGAGTCGTGTCCTTTGCTTTTTCTTGTCTTTTGTTGGTCGTGGACCGCCTTTATGTGCTCGGCATGAATGATTAATTGTTATATATAAATGATCCACAATTGGTTCCCTGTGGGATCGACCTTGATTCGCTATAGCTATACTACGATGGACCTAGTCCTCTTGCTAGTATTGGTTTATGGTGGTCAAGTATTTATTTATCGCTTGATCTATGTCATCAAGTTTTTGGCGCCGTTGCCGGGGAACCAACGGTCAATTTTATATATAACTAATTTTTTATTCATGTCGAGTTTTCTGTTTTAGAGTCTATTTTTATGTTTTTGAGTCCCTCTGGTTGTCTGCTCCGTGTAAAAATTCTAGAATCTGGAACAGCTGGTTTCGCTCCCAGCGAGACTGCCTCTCGCTGCCAACGAGCCTGGTTCTATTTTATGGAATTTCGCGTGTCTGTTTATCTCTGTATGTTTAATCCGTAGGTCTGATAGCAGCATGGGAAACCATGTTAAAATCAGTCTACGGTCCATTTTGTTTTTGTTTTTCTTCTGTTTGCAGAAACCAAGGAAATAATAATCTGAGTCAGTAATTTTTCGTGGGCGCTGAGAAATAACCTAACAACATGTGGAGCTACGAATCTGCGATGGGAAAAGCGATGGAAGCAATACCTTTAAAGCACTAAGATGGCTCCGGAAAAAAAATTTAAGGTTCGAATTATTCGTGGTACAATGTTGAAGGCAAGGTACACCCTTTTTGCTTATGATTTACTATCTTTTGGTCTTATGAGCATAAGTTAGCCTATACATGAACCTGAGTATGAATCTTAGCCCGGAGTTGGTTTGTGAGATTTATTTTATTAGTGTGGAAGGTTCTGCCCCAAATCTGTCTCATCTAGAGGGTGTAAGGAAACATGTAGTAGTTGAAGGAAGTAGTGAATAAAGAGTTCCTCGTAGTTCTGTCAAAATCTCATTGTCCTATACATGAGATTGCTTCTACTGGCCATGGGAGCAACAATTTGTGTAGTTTTTAACAATTCTCAATCTAAAGAAGGCGTTGAGTTTTGAGAGAGCATAATGAAGCAGCATTATAGAGGATGTGATTAAATGGGTCCTTAGGACTAAATCTCCTTAGAATTCACTCATTCCTAAAACGAGAGCCGAGGTAAGAGCTTTGTATAAATGGTATGGATAGATGTCGTTTTCTAGGTCTCACAACCAAGGTAAGGGTATTAATCCGCAAAAGTGACGAGCCCACCTCTTATAGTGCTCAAAGGGTCAAAGTCTGGCGAACTATGAAGGATGACTGACAAGGATACTTTTTGGAAAGTCGAGCTGAGGACTTTAAACTCAGAACTACTTCTTTAAAACCCTTAGGATTTCTTTTTAGGATTTTAGGTTTTTTGTCCAATATGAGTAACGTGACATATGTTGAGGTTTTTTTTATTTTTCCGTGTTCCGATGGCCATTAGGCTAAGGATGTGCAAAACTTTTTTACTCAAAACAGGCCACGTGAATTAGAGTTTCTTAGGAGAGTCGAGAAATTGCTAAAGAAAAGGAAAGTCAGCAATCAACCTTAAGATGGAAGCATTAAGAGAGCTTGAGAATTACTAAAAATGTAACAGAGAATGATTGGTGCGAACAAGAACAATTTTGGAGGATAAATGCAAATGGAAAAATTAAATCTCAAGATAAATCAAAGGAAATTCAAGATAAAGATCGGATAAGCACGAAAAGAGAAGTGAGGAAGAGTTGGCGCCGACATGAAGGACACGCACCAGGGGGGGCGCATTTTGCCTTTCTTTTGGAGATCGGCCGGGAGTTATCTCTTATTTGTTTTGATATTTTGAAGTATATCTCTTAATTAGATTGAACCCCTATAAATAAAGGCATGTTATACACGCCATATACACTCTACACCTCAATACATACACACAATTCATAATTAAATCTTCAGTTTTTATTAGAGCAGTTTTTATGCAAGTTCTGCGATAATGTAAGTTCTTGTATTTATTTGTTCTTAGTTCTTTGTAATTAAGCCCCCAAGTATTGTTTATTGTTTGAGGTTGTTCGTTCTTCACCAAACGATGTAGATCTAAGGATACGATATGAGGCAGTGGGATTCCTTGTCTATAAGGATCCACACGCCCAGATCTGTTATCCGGTGACCTATAGATGACTTTGGTATGGTCGACAACCGTGTTTTTAGTAGATCTATACAATTGCTTTATGAGTCTTTATTTTATCCGTTACGTATGTAGAAACGCTAAGATTTAGTTGTTCGCCGCGTCAATCTAGCCACGTCTTTATGGTGTGATTGTCCACCTAGAATTTCTTATCTTAGTAGGTATGGCTACGGCTACGTTGCTCGTCTGTTTTAATTAGCGTATGATTAGGAAATACCAATATAGTTCTCCTAGGTCGGCTCATGAATTGATCTTCCGGGACTTTCAGCGAGATCTAGATATGTTCTGTATTCGGGAATTGCATGCACCTAGTTATACGTAAATCGTAGATTAACATGAGACCGTCCAGGTGATTGTTAATGGGACAGAGACTGATGCGATCGCTTAGGAAGTACGCCTGAACAAAGGAATGTTTCCTAGGTGAGGAATACGGTTAATATCGGCATCCCTAGTTTTGTAAACGTGTGAGTCATATGAGATGGAGGCCGAAAAAGCAAAGTCACGTGATGTAGCATAGTGATCTAGATGGCCTACCCGGAGCTAGATCTAGTTTAGGGGATGACTCCCGTAGCCAATATAAAAGAGATACGAATCGGGTTAATAGTTGTCGAGTCTAGCTTAATTATATAGAATCTCTAGATCCAAACGATAACTTAATAATTGGGGAGGTTAATTACGTGTCTTAATTTGTGTTGTGTCGAGTCGTGTCCTTTACTTTTTCTTGTCTTTTGTTGGTCGTGGACCGCCTTTATGTGCTCGGCATGAATGATTAATTGTTTATATATAAATGATCCACAATTGGTTCCCTGTGGGATCGACCTTGATTCGCTATAGCTATACTACGATGGACCTAGTCCTCTTGCTAGTATTGGTTTATGGTGGTCAAGTATTTATTTATCGCTTGATCTACGTCATCATATTTTCAACCAAATTCATCAAATCTTCAAATCCTTGCTCTTGTCTATTAAGTTGAGTTCTTAACTGTGTAATGTCATTTCTGACTGCCCTCAACTCATCCAAAACATGTGCTGGTACTGCACCAGCTACACCACCAGCCATATGTCCGGCAGCATCATCAGCAGACTCTTCAACATTGTACTGTGCCCTTTGTCGGCTGACAACCATAGCTCTTGTCCTGTCCCATCCAGCAGGTTCAGGACCCTCTTCAATCACATCACCAAATATTTTCTCAAAGATGGGATCTTATGCAGGTTGAGGTTCCAAGATAGGTTCTTCTTCAAATACTGGTACATGTGCCTGTTGAGGTTCAACAGCAACAAGTTATTCCTCAGGCACTTTGAACTCCTCATCACTAAAGTCATAGTCCAGCAGTGTGTTGCCTTGTATAACATGACGTTTTTGTGTAAAACTGCAATGTGTTGCCTTGTATACTTTTTGAAAAATTATGTTAACAACATATTTTTGTGGTAATATGATTATACAAGCATGTGCTTATAGTTTAAATGTAACAAAATTCTGAAATTTGGTTGGAAAAACAAAATGTTGTGCTGAAAAATATAAAAATTGTCACAAGTTTCCGAAATATTAAATTTGTTTTGCCTACATTGTGTTGTAGTCCAAAATACTTTGTCATTACTCGATCGTTTCAGAAAATTTAAATAATAAAAATTGTTTATTTGGTGCTGTAGATTACATAAATGTTCATGTTATTTGTTTAAAGTGGTTGGAGTTTTTAAATTGCGATATACCATTGTCGGAAAGTGTGCATTACAGAGTCTATTTTGCAAATTTTGATTGTTGATCTTCTGTTTATAGAAAAGAACAGAAATGGAAGGAACTTCTTTGTCAAGAGTTCTAACACCAACGGTTGTGCAACCTATTGTTGCATCGGAGCAAGGAACAACTTCATCCCATCATGAAAAACCGGAGAAGTTCAACGGGGAGAACTTCAAACGATGGTATAAAAATGTTGTTTTATTTAACAACTTTGAATCTGGTTCGTTCTCTGACTGAAAACCCTCATGAGATACAAGAGGGGGAGAATCACAAGGCTTCTGTGACAGCATTAGATGCATGAAAACATTCTGATTTTTTAATGCAAAAACTATATTTGGAACTGTCATGAAAATTCATTGTATATTGTTTATTGTATGTACATGATTGCTAAAGAATTGTGGCAGACATTTGAGCTGAAATACAAAACGGAAGATGCTGGGAAAAAGAAGTACGTTGTGGACAGGTTTATGCAATATAAGATGGTGGAATCCAAAACCGTTGTCATCCGAATGGAAAAATCGTAGATTATTATCTCCAAATGTCACGAGGAATGTGTGGTTATTAATGAACCATTCCAAGTTGCTGCAATAATTTCAAGAATTAGTTGAAGCACAAAAACAAGGAGATAACGATGTACAAGTTGGTGGTAAATTTGCGTGTTGAAGAGAACAACCGACAACTTGACAAGGGAGGGCACATTGGACAATCTACGGCATAAATTATGGAGTCCATCTCCAGTGCAAATATTTGCGAAGGCCGGAAAAGAATGTTCAATGGTGAAAGTTCTAAAGGCAATCAAGTGACTAAGCAATTCAATGGTAGATGGTTTAACTGCGGGAAACAAGGACGCCACAGGACTGAATGCCGAAAGCCTCGGAAGGTTGAGCAAGAAAACGTGGAATAAATAGTCACAGAGACTATGGATGAATTGAATCTGTCTGCGTAATGATTGAACTTCTTTTTGTTAAACTTTGAATTGAATTCATGGTTTGTAATAAACAATTTAATTTATACATTAATAAATATGTATAATACTTGTACAAATTTTCATGTAGGTGTTTGAGTGCCTTAATGATTGTATCTGTTAAGATGATTAAGTTATTGTTATGAATATATGTACATATTATATTCATAGTTCGTTATTATATTCTTATTAATTATAAAATTGCTTTCTGTATTATGATGTAGATTTCAAGATGTAAATATGAAGTTGTTTATGCATTTGTTGATGCGTTTAAATTGATATAACTAAATAAGTTAATCAATATGTGGTGATCTAGGTGGAAAAGTGGGATTCAATGTTTAGTGAATTTTGTTTTGGTACCAATCATTGAACTACACTTACATTAGTCAATTAATGTTTTGAAATGATGATTAACTTGAGGTTTACACAAAACATGTGGGGGAATAATAGCTACTTGAATGAAACTTCATCAGATTCTTGGAAATGTGGCGGTGATTGGCAAAAGAAAATTTTACCTAAGTAAAATATAACGAAAGAAAGAATTGAAATGAAGTTGATTTAATTCAGAATTCCTTGGAAGATATTGTGTGTGGCTCAAAATCTATCACTGTTATTAGCATACGATAGTGGGTAAGTGATAGAGCAAGCACACAGCAATATAGAAAATGGTATGTTACGATTCATACATTGTAGACACAATACCATTGAACAATTGATCCCGAATAATTTGATTTCCTCTATTGTATAAATTTGACGGAGAATCTTGCGGATCCGCTTATGAAAAAGGTTTAGCTAGAGATCGGGTGTCAAATTTTTTACAAACGGAATGAGTCTGAAGCCTCTTACTCATGTTCCCTTATAATGGCAACCCAACCATAGTGACTAGAGATCCCGAGATCATGGTTCAAAAGGGACAACTAAGTTATGAGGTACAGTTAGAACTTACCCATTCTATTAAAACAAAAGTGATGTCAGCTGAAGGGTTTAGGTTAAGCATAACGCTTTTAATGATTCTTATATCTTGGTTAAGCCAAGTGAGGTATAGTTGAGTACCTTTTATATAAGGTCACCTCTGTTACTGGGCCGCTTCAGTGAGAATTTGTGGGCTGAATTCTCGAACAGACTTTCTGAAACCAAGGTGTTTCAAGGCCAAAATGGACACAACCATAAGAACTTCGAGAAGGCCAGGGGGTCTAGTGTGTTTGTATCAGATGAAGTTTGTAGAATTACAAACAAACAAAATAAAATGCGGAATTATTATTGATCAAGTAAAGATTACAAGGTAATTAAAATGCAGTTGATCATGGGGTATTTATAGCATCATACACCTCATGAATCAGTTAGAAGTAAGTTACAAATGGTTATAACAGATTACAATAGAATAACCGTTTTCTACATTACACTATATTAAACTAATCAAGAGGGTTTGTTGAGTCTTTATACCGTCGTTAGAGGGCTTTGGTGTTCATCTTTGTCAAGAGGTGATGGTATCTTCATATGATCAGCAAAGTGCACTCAGTATTCCCATCAGTTTTTATACTATAACACCCCCATCAAGCTGGAAGTGGTACATGAACAGCTTGCACTTAGCATTCCCATTAGCTAGAACTCTGAAATATCTTTGGAATTCTCAATTTGTCCAGTAGATATCAAAAAATAAGTGCATCTAAGGCCTTGGTGAGGATGTCAGCTATTTGTTCTTTTGTGTTGACTGGAAAAAATTTGACAAGTCCAAACTTGACTTTGTGTCTGACAACATGGCAGTCAATTTCAATGTGTTTTATTCTTTCATGAAAGATATGATTATGAGCAATGTGCATTGCACTGGCATTGTCACAAAATAACACAGCAGGAAAATGAACTGGAATCTGTAAATCCTGTAGTACATAGACGAGCCACTGAATTTCACATACTGCATTTGCCATAGCCCTGTATTCAGCCTCAGATGAGCTTCTAGCTATAATTGTTTGTTTCTTGGCCTTCCAAGAAATTGGAGCATCTCCTAGAAACATTATATATCCTGATACCGATCTTCTTGTTTCATGACAACCAATCCAATCACTGTCCATAAAATGTTTGAGTACAAGGTTGTTGTCTGCTGGGAATAGGATTATTTGACCACGATTAGTCTTCAAATACCTTAGCAGACTGTAAGCTGCCTTCATATGATTTTCAGTAGGAGTGTCCAGAAATTGACTTAGTTGTTGTACTGCAAAAGCAATGTCTGGTCTGGTAAAAGTGGGGTAAATCAATTTGCCCACTAGTGATCTTTATGCAGTGTTGTCTTCTAGAAGTGGTGAATCACCATGTTGTAAAGTCTGCTTGGACTCCATAGGTGTTTTAGCAGGTTTGGCTCCCAAAATGTCATATTTTTCTAGGAGGTTAAGGGTGTATTTCCTTTGTGAAATGGATATACCTTTTGGACATCTAGCAGCCTCAATGCCAAGGAAATATCTCAAATTTCCAAGATCTTTGATAGTGAACTGCTTATGTAGAGTATCCTTGACTTGCTGAATCAACTCTTTACTAGGGCTAGCAGCTATGATGTCATCTACATATACCAATAAGGCAATGAAAGATTGTCCTGAGCCTTTGTGAAGAGGTTGTGATCATTTTTGGGTTGAATGAATCCTTGAGCCTGCAAAGATTCAGTTAACTTGCAGTTCCATTTTCTGCTGGCTTGTTTGAGACTATATAACGACTTAGTAAGTCTACATACTTGATTAGGTTTGGTTTCTGCACAACCTGGGGGCACTGCATATATACTTCTTCATGTAAATCTCCATGTAGAAAAGCAGTGTTGACATCCATTTGATGTAGTTTCCAATTATTGGTTGTTGCTGCTGGAAGTAAGGTTCTAATTGTTGTTATTTGACAAAAGGGGAAAATATTTCATAATAATCAATCCCATATGTTTGGGTGTATCCTTTTGCTACTAGTGTAGCTTTGTATCCTTTTACAAAACCATCAGGGTTGTATTTGATCATGTACACCTATTTGCACCCAATAAGTTTCTTGTCTGGGGGCAGATCAACTATTTCCCATGTATGAGTCTTTTGTAGAGCTTCAATTTCTTGTTGCATTGCTTGCTTCCATTCATCATGCTTGATGGCATGATTGTAAATCTTAGGCTCTTTAACAGAATCAATGGCATTAATGAATCTAGCATAGTCTGTTGAAAGATTGTCCAGACTCATGACTGCACTCAGCAGGTGTGGAGTCTGCTGAACATTGTGAGCACCCCCATGATAAAAGGCTGGTGATTTTTTTGTTCTGGTGAATCTTCTTGGTTGTGTAGGTTCAGGTGCCCTGTTTACTGGTGTATGCTCTTCATTAGATGCCTCAGCTGTAGCTGACCCTATATTTGGCTGGTCCGCTGATTCATGCAGAAGATCATCAAAAGTGTCCATTACTGGTAAAGGAACAGGCATGTCAGCAAGATATCTATCCTTTCCTAACACCTGTCGAAATAAAGGAAAATAAGTCTCATGAAATTGAGTGTTTCTAGCAACAAAGATATCTTTGTTGGTAATGTCTAAGAGAATAGCACCCTTAGACGTATTTGAATTCCCAAGATAGACACATGTCCTACCTCTTGAGTCAAATTTTGTTCTATATTGTTGAAGTGTGCAAGAAAAAACTAAGCAACCAAAAACTTTAAACACAGAATAGTCTGGTTTAGTGCCATAAAGAACTTCATGTGGAGTGCTTTCCTTCAGCAGTAGTGTAGGTGTAGCATTAATCAACTTTATAGCATGTAAAAGATAGAAACCCCAATATTCAACGGGTAGGTTACTCTGAAACTTCAAACCTCTTGCAACATTCAGCAGATGCTGAAGTTTACCTTTCAAGAATACCATTTTTCTAAGGTGTACTTACACAGTAAGTCTGATGTATGATACCCTGCTGAGCATAAAAGTCAGTGAGTTGAAATTCTCCACCATTGTCAGATCTAATTACTTTAATAATCTTGTGAAAATGAGTAGAAACAAATTTAACAAAAGATTTAACAAGGTCAGAGGCTTCAGATTTGTGCCTCATGAGAAAAACCCAAGTAAATCTAGAAAAATCATCTACAACAGTAAGAAAATATTGTTGTCCATTTACAATATGATGTCTTAAAGGACCTCAAATGTCCATATGGACAAGATCAAAATTAGTATGTACATCAGTGATACTTAAAGGAAAAGGATTTTTCTTTAGTTTTGCCATGGGACAAACATAACAAAGGTCATGATTACAGAATTTGACATTAGCAGACTACGAACTAATAACTTGCAGTCTCTTATCTGGTAAGTGTCCTAGTCTGTAGTGCCATAAAAGTGCATCATCTAATCTTTCAGATAAAGTTTGATTATTTCTACAACATTGGCAACATAAAGTTTTATTGGTTGATTAATGACATAAAGTCATCTCTGTAATTCAGCTGAACCAATCACTTTCTTGTCTTGTCCTGCAAAACACACTTGTTAGCAGAAAAAACAGCTGCACCTTTTGTATGACAAATGAAAGAGGGTAAGGATAAAAGGTTATACTTAAAACAAGGAATGCGAAACACATCAAGTATGACCAGTTGAGTATTGATCCTCATTTGTCCTATATGTGTGACATAGACATTATTTCCATTAGGTAATCCCATTTTTATACCAGATGACGGTTTGGGATTACTTAATAGATCTAATGATCCTACAATGTGATATGTGGCACTAGAGTCCAAGATTCATTGTATTGATCTTACTAAATTTAGGTCACATGTTCCTATGGCAGGTGAGTAATGTGTGACAATATCAGCAGGTTGGTCAATAGCAAATCATGCATGTCTAGGAGGATCATTCAGCAGAGCCATCAACTTGTCCAGTTGTTGTGCAGTAAGATTGGGAAGCCCTGGTCCAGCAGACCTGCTTGGTGCTTGATATTCTTCTGCTGATTGATCCTCTTCTACCATATTTGCCCTTTTTTACTTGAATCTAGGAGGAAAACCATGCTTCTTGTAACAAGTTTCTGCAGTATGACCATTAAATCCACAAAAACTACACTACATCTTTTTTGGATTTTTAGGCCTAGGATTTGCAGCAGAGTTAGGTCTACTGATAATCTTACTTTGTCCCTGTCCATTCTTCTGTGACAAAAGAACCATGGAATCTTGATTCTTGGCCTTGTTAGCCACATACAACTTATGTCTCTCAAACTTAATTGCCATTGCAAAGGCATCATCAACATTGCCTGTGAGACCATTGGTTCAAATTCATCCCTTAATCCTTTAAGGAATTTCATGACATGTTCAGCCTCCATTCGATCCATCAGATTGCTGATTGCATTGCAGTGACATTGAGGATGACAAGAACATACTGTTGCAGGCCTGATAGTATTGATTTCTTCCCAAAGAATCATTAATTTTGTGAAATATTGATTGACAGAATTTGTGCCTTGCTTTAGTAGATGCATTTCTTCAAGAAGATCTGAAAGTCTTAATGCATCAACATTTGAAAATCTTGCTGCAATATTCTTTCAAACTGCATGTGCATTCTTGAAATACATCAAACTTTGTGCAATTGTGTACAGAGTTTAAGATCCATGATCTCACCATTGTATCACACTGTCTCCATGCATGGAAGTCTGCTGAATCTGCTTCTGGCCTTTTAATTGTGCCGTCTACGAAGCCAATTTTATTCTTGGTGATCAACACCATCTCCATGGATATTTTCCATGGATTATAGTTGTTGCCGTTCATCAATGGCTGAACAAGAACCAAAGAAGGATTCTCATTTGGATGAACACAGAATGGACTGAAGGGACTTATTTCTTGTTTCTTAGCTGCCATGGCTATCAAGAACTCCAAAATTGATCACAAATAAACAATGATAGTGAACAACGATGAAGAACTGATCAAAAACAGGGAAAGGGGTGACAATTTACTCTCAAGAAACTGAAAACTTGGGAAAATTGAAGAACACTCTCAAGATTCTTCAACAATTGGAGAGAAAACGCAGGAAACCATTCAGAAATTCTCAAATTTCTGCTCTGATACCATGATGAAGTTTGTAGATTTACAAACAAACAAAATAAAATGCGGAATTATTATTGATCAAGTAAAGATTACAAGGTAATTACAATGCAGTTGATCATGGGTATTTATAGCTTCATACACCTCATGAATTAGTTAGAAGTAAGTTACAAATGGTTATAACATATTACAACAGAATAACCGTCTTCTACATTACACTATATTAAACTAATCGGTAGAGGGTCTTTGAGTCTTTATAATCGTCAAAGAGTCGCTTGTGTTCATCTTTGTCGTAGAGTCACCGGTATCTTCATATGATCAGCAGAGTGCACTTAGCATTCCCATCACCTTTTATACTGTGACAATATCATTGTCTATGCATGCACCAAATCCTCGACAGTTCAAAACCTAGTTCCCTGCTTAACCGAGTATGTCGAGTGGTATTCTACTAGGGAAGCACTATAAAAAATGATTTTTTGCGACAAATCTTTGGTGACGAATAATAGATCTGTCACAAAAAGGTTGCTTCTAGTGATAATAACTTTGTTCGTCACAAACAATGTATTACTTGGTGATTAAAAGTGGATGTTGTCATGAGTGGCTTATTGGAATGAGACATTGCTGACAAAGGTCTCTGGCATGAAATCTCAACGACAAAATGCTATATGAAATATAAAAATAATTAAATAATAAATTTATATCCCTTCAAAACAATAAAATTATAAATTAACTAGTTTACTTAATAATTATTTAATAGCTCAAATAACTCGCGAGATACCTGATTTTTATATTTTGTGACACGAGATCACCTCGATTAATTATTCGAGTAGTTTTCATATATATATATATATATATATATATATATATATATATATATATTGAAGTAGCTCGACTCAAACTCAAACTCGAAAAAAAATATGTATCACTTTCATTAATATATTAAATATTAGTCGAGTTGAGTATTTGACGAGTCAAAATTGATCTTAGCATATTTTACGAGCCGAGTCGAGCTACACCGAATATTTAACGAGTTGAGCTAGATCTTGTGCGAGTATCGAGTCCGGGTCTTTTTAGTCAAGTCGAACTTGAGCTTTAGAGAAACTCGATTTGCATTGATTACTCCCGTAAATTGAAATATAGGATAAGTTTCTCTCTCGGCCTCGTCATAACAACTTTTAGCCTTAAGGGCACTCCCAGCAGAAGCCCTATCCGGTGCCCTATCCCTAAAATGAAGATGAAAAATAGAGTTTTGCCTCAAATAGCTCCTACAACAGAGGCCCTATCCCTATTTATTTTTAGGGATATGAGCAGTCAGATCCTATTTGTGGGATATACTATTCACTCGCCTCTAAACATATTTAATTGTTAAAAATTATAGGGATAGGGATAGGGATGCTGCTGGAGTGAAATAATAAATATTTAATGTGTATAAATAGGGTTGTGAGGTAGAATATGTATTATTTAATAGGGACAATTATTGAAAAGGACACATATTGGACTTAATTAGGCAAAAAGGACACTCAAAACAAACACTTAGTTATAAAGACATAATATTAATACACGGACTAATCTACCCTCAATTAATAAATAGTAAACAGGCGGCTCAAATTTAGGAACAATAAAGCAGGCCCTTCAAGCGCTTCAAGTTGCTGTGTCTTTTTTTTTTAATTTAAATTTTTATAAAGCAGGCGCTGAAAGTTTTTTATTTTTTTATTTTTTTTTTATTTTAAAGAAAGCAGGCGCTGAAACTTTTTTTTTTTTTTTTTTACGAACCGTTGACCACCGCGATGGTGTGAGCACTCCGATGCATTGATCACCGCGATGTCGTGACCACCCTGGATGTAGTGACCACCCGCGATACATTGACCACCCCGATAATTGACTACCGCGACGCATCAACCACCGCGATGCCGTGACCACCGTGATGCACTGACAATTTATGCAGTGACATCGGCAATTAGATATGCAGTGACATCAACATTTTATGCAGTGACATCAGCAATCATATATGAATGACATCAACAATTATGTAGTGACATCGGCAATCATATATGCAGAGACATCGCGATGAAGTGACACCGCGATGCAGTGGCCACCCCCGATGCAGAGACACCGCGATGAAGTGGCCACCCCTGATGCAGAGACACCGAGACGCAGTGATCACCGGGATGCAGTGACATTTGATGAACCAACACCATGATGACATTTGATATTTTTCCGACTTAATTTCATAAAATTGATTTCTTTTCTTCATAAAATCGACTTCAAATCACTATATCTTTTGATATAAAACTACGTTCAACATAAATCTTTCACCTTAATACATATTTTTATGTAGTGACATCGGCAAGCATATATGCAGTGATATCAACATTTTATGCACTGACATTGGCAATCATATATGCATGACATCAATAATTTATACAGTGACATCGGCAATCAGATATGCAGTGACATCAATATTTTATGCAGTGACATCAGCAATTATATATGAATGACATGAACAATTTATGTAGTGACATCGGTAATCATCTATGCAGAGACATCGCGATGAAGTGACACCACGATGGAGTGGCCACCCCCGATGCAGAGACACCGTGATGAAGTGCCCCGATGCAGAGACACCGCGATGTAGAGACCATCGAGATGCAGTGATCATCGGGATGCAGTGACATTTGATAAATCAACGCCGTGATGACATTTGATATTTTTCCGACTTAATTTCATAAAATCGATTTCTTTTCTTCATCAAATCGACTTCAAATGGCTATATCTTTTGATGTAAAACTACAATCAACATAAATCTTTCATCTTAATTCATATTTTTATGCAGTGACATCGGCAATCATATATGCAGTGATATCAACATTTTATGCAGTGACATCGCCAATCATATATACGTGACATCAACAATTTATGCATTGACCACCGTGATGCATTGACCTCCTCGATGCAGAGACACCGCGATGCACTAACAACCGTGCTGCATTGACCACCGCGATGCATTGACATCGACAATTATATATGCAGTGACATCGGCAATCATGTATGCGTGACATCAACAATTTATGCATTGACATCGACAATCAGATATGCAGTGACATCAACATTTTATGCAGTGACATCACATTTTATGCAGTGACATCAATATTTTATGCAGTGACATCAACATTTTATGCAGCGACATCACAACAGTTGTGTCCGGATCATTACTCAAAAAAAAGAACGGAAAAAATAAAATATCATCCAGAAAAAAGTGCATGTGATAAAACAAAAATTCATTGACAAAACATATGTTGTTAAAGCAGAATACACTTGAAAATAATTTGCGAATAGATAAAGAATGCAAACACTGTTTTACCACAGACAATTCATGTTGCAAATCAAACTCAAATTTATGCTATGTAGCATCATTGTTAAACAACAAAAAAAAACAATGCATGTTAAGCAGATCAAACCGATTAAAAATCCAAAGCCGAAAAACTCTTAGCATTCACAAGAAACACTTGTCCTCACTTTTAAAAGCTGTGGAAAAAAAAAAAGCACACCTAAACAAATGTATATACAGTGACATCAATGTCACCGCATCCATTTTATTCCAAATCATATTCAAACCCACCATCAAAGCCATGTCACTGCACCAATTTTCTTCCAAATCAAATTCAAACCCACTGTCTAGAAAATCTGTCGCATTGAACCTGCACAAAAATATTCAGATGATAATAAACAATTGGTCTCAACCCTTTAACCTCTGGTTATATATGTGCACAAGTCTTACTGCAACATCAACCTTCTATTTATATGATCATAAAAATCAATACAATAATTAAACAATAAAAATAAGAACCAGTAGTTATAACTTATAACTAAACAATTAGGTGATTGCCAAAAAGAAAAGTCAAGCCTTGTATATGTAAAACCACCGGTCATAGCAATTCAAACCTTTGATAAGCTCATTATCATGAACAACAGAGCTAGAAGCTTATGAATATTGAAATAATGACTCTGTTATCCTCAAACTGCAAATAAGTGGAAATTCAAAGAGAACAAGCATCCAAATCAACTACCAAAAACAAAGAAACAGATAGCAGTGCTAAAGCAAAATTAGTTGGCAGGTATTAAAAAAAAAACACATAAAAGGCAGACACCTGCAATCTGATAATCCAAAAAGGTTAATGGTTCCTTACAAGACGATGCCATAAGCACCTTTACTTTACCAATTGACATGATAGGAAGTTTAATTTATATTTAGCTGTGACCTCAAACCCGTTTTCGAAAATATTATATTGAATGAACCGGCCACCGTGGCTAAGTACTGCCGCAATATTCTCCATGCCAACAACCGGATCTCGTTCTTTGAAATGGTGCACAGTGAGCATCCGTCGATGCCGCCTCTGTCATCACCGATTCCGACTGCAGAGCTCCAGCATCCATTCCCTTTTTTTTTTTCATCGGTCAGTTTGAAATGATTTTCCCTGTTAGCAAGGAGGGGTAATTTAGGAAAGTTGGATAAAATACATCCTTATAACTAATGGTCTTTTTTGGATGTCCTAAGTGCCTAATTAAGTCCCAAAACATGTCCTTATAAACAAATAACACTATTAAAGATAGGGATGCTGTCGTAGAGGTTTTTGAATTGAGATGTTAAAATAGGGATATGTATTATTTTATATTATTTTAAGGATAAAATTTGAGGAATCTGTTGAGAGTGCCCTAATCCTTCTGTCGCTAAAAAATCTCTCATCTCCTGCTCAAGAATTTCTCATCTCCTGCTAAAAAATCTCTCATCCCTCATCTCTCATCTTCTAAGCGAAATATTGCGTCTGTCTTGCTCCTCATCCCGATCGATTTCATCTATTGAATCGATTTTCTCTCATGAATTGCTATGGTTGATTTGAACAGTGATGGTGTTAAGGTGGGCGAAGGGCGAATGGAGAATGGAGTTGAATAAGATTTCGTGTTCAGAGATGAAGATTAAATTTTGGATTGAGGAGAAAGAAATGATCGCATGGAGGAGAAAAATCAGATCATATGAGCCGGTGATAGACGATGTTTCCATCAGAGTTGTGATTTCTATCTTGTGCGGTTATTTAGGACAGTATTTGAAGGATGACAAATTTCGCCTAAGGTAAGAGCTAAGTTTTCCACATGTTTTCGGAAGAAGGATTTCAATAATGGTGGAATCACGTTTGTAATCAAAATTTGGATTGACAACATAAGGCATCTTGGCTAACAGTATATCAACTAATTCCATTTTCTTTAGCATTCGACCTGATGTTCATGAGTTACCATGCCTCCCCTGTATTTTTGACAGACAGGTTGCTCGAGGTGGGAAGTCTATTACTTTGGTAGGTTCTAAACTCATGGTGTTTGGAGGAGAAGACAGGCATAGAGGACTCCTCATTCATAAATGGTTAAACCCTAACCATGAGAGTCCCCACTCCCCACTCCTCATTCATGATTTGAATAGTGATGGTGTTCATGTTTGGGTCATTACATGTCTGCTCTTGGTTAAGGTTTGGTCTGCTTTTTGCATAAGTATCTGTTCAAGTTGTTAGCTTCAGTTTGTTTTAGGTCTTTGCTTGGTTGACTCATTCGGAACCGTTCAAGTGTTTTCAGTATTGGTTTCTGTTCAAATATTAAGTATCTTGCATATCTGTTTTGCCTTTCTTATGTTCAGATCAATACTTTGCATCTATTCCATGGTTCTATTAGGACTCATAATTCTGTTATGTTTAGGTCTTTTTATTAAGATGATGCATATGTGTATTACTTGGTGCAAGTCTTAGAAGTCAATCCAGGCTTTGCCTTTGCTTTTGGTCTAGTACTTCAGGTCTGTTTTCTTAAAGTTCTGTTTGCCTGACTGTTTAAGACCTGCTTGCTTTATTCTTCTTTATCTTTGATGGTTCTTAATGTATGGCTGATGATTTTTAGTGACGTTGACTTTTCTTACACGGAGCTAATGGTAGGTCTTCTTGATCTTTATTTTCTATCCTAAAATTCTCTTTAGCATGTTTTTCTCCCCACTTTTTATAGAATGTATGTGTCATTATAAATTGAATATTAGTCCACCTTTCAGTATTTTGTACACTGATAGCATATAGTTACCTTCATTTGATAGATAATGAGGTAAAATTAAATTTGAAAATGTGGCGTTATAACACAACTTATTTCACTAGTCGTCTTTATGTTCTTGTTACTCCCGGTGTATGAACCCGTATTTGTTCCCATGATCTCTGCTTCCTCCTGAGTTTTTTAGTTCGTTGCATTGCGCCTTACTTCCTTTGAGTAACTTTACTGCCTCAATACATCTTGTAAAATTTGTGCCTGTAAAGTAATAGTTTAATGTTGCCTTTAAGGTTATGAAAATGGTTGGGGCACTGGAGGTCAAAGGCTGCAGGCCTTTGGTTAATGTTGCTTTTTGTTGTGTGAATTCTTGTTAAAAGGTTAACTAAAAGGATCATTTTTTCTTCTTTTTCCCGGTCATTTAGGTGCTTAATGACGCTCAGGGTCATTTAACTCATTTGATAATCTTGGTCAGAATCCATCGTATATTGCATGAAAGCTGTGAAAGTTTTGAACCTACAAGAGTTCTATGTGATCAGAGAAGTTTAAAGTTTTAGTTTTTATCAGGTCTTGCAAGCTTAAGTTTTATTAATGTGACTCTCATGCTGATTCTTCTTTTTGAGTAATCATAGGCCTTTTAATTTCTTTGTGGATATGTTTCAGGGTTTGAATGTCTTCTGTTTTGCTAATCAGATTCCTCTTTTGTTTGAGCAAGGCGTTGATGTTGTCACCCAAACAGCCTGCAATCTGGTCTGACTGATGTGATAGTAAGTCTAAGCCTGCAATCTCAGTTCTGGGCTCTGAAATTCAGAGTCTGCATCATCAGTCTTGCTTGCTCATTTTTTTGAGTTAGTATGTTTAGCAGAATTAAATTATGTGTTATGCTTCTATTCAATATGATCAAATGCTATGCTGCTATGTTTAAGTTCTGGTTTTACTGTTATTCTATCTTGTGCTTCAGTCTGAGTTGCATACCTGTTGTTGGTGATTGTCTGAGTTGCGTACCTGTTTTTGGTGCAATTGTCGGAGTCTTGAGTAATCTGCGATATGGTTTGGCTAAGCTGAGCCCTTGTGTTAGGCTTTGTGTGCCCTGTTAGTTGTTTGTCAATCTGCCTATGTTTCTCTCAATAGGTTGCTGCTCTATGGTTAAACAGAGATCTTTTATAGTCTGATTTGCTGAATCTTTAGTATGAGCTTCTTGGTTTTTTGATGACGACAATGGTTATTTTTTGTGCTGTGTTACGATGTTCTTGTTTCAGGTGGAAAAGCTTATGTCCAAAGCTATTTTGAACGATAGGCGAGATGAAGCTGCAATAATATGAATGCTGCTAGTAGTCGTTCACACAGTGTATTTAGGTGCACTATTGAAAGCAAGGTAGATCTTCTATTCAATTTTCATTGTTACTATTATATACATGCACTATTCTTCTTCTTCTCATTATTACGTTTCTATGGGCAACCATTGCATATTGAACTTTTGCAAGTTCTCTTCTTTCTTTTGATATGATTGATTTTGTTCTGTTTACCAAAGGGAGTTGGGCTTCTAATGAAATTTACTATCACGCCGCTGTTTACCGGAGACTGGGAAAAATTGGTCCGTGATGCCTTTCAACTTGCCAAGGAAAAGCCTCCTTGCATTATCTATCTTTATTGATGAAATTGATGCAATTGGTACAAAGCGTTTCAATATGTATGTATCATTGCTTAAAATGTTATGTAGATGAATTTACTTTGATTATATCTTTCAAATCCTCAGGGAAGAGCTGCAGATTCTCATTTGTGCCAATTTCCCCCTTTGTTTAGGTATGAAACAGTTATCATGCAATACCAGGTTAGAATTTATGTTCTTAACAGAATTTTTTGTTGATAGATATGAAAACTTTATATAGGGTTTGGGGTAGAATGTATAACTTGATATTATGTTTTTTTTTTAATATCATTTTTTCATATGTTTCTTGTCTTGTCAATGTTGAAATGAATAGAGATCAAGATTGTTAAGAGATACACGGTTCAGACAGATAGAAAAGAAAGAGGGATATTTTCTAATCTCCTCTTTTACTACACTTTATTACTTTATATAGGAAAACACCCACACAATACATAGCCGTAACCCTAATGGGGTTTCTTGCCCAACACGCCATAACCAAGTCGGCCTAAACCCTAGCCGTCACACACACATAATACAACGCACACACTATTTCATATTCTAACACTCCCCCTCAAGTTGGAGCGTGGGTGGAGCGTAGAGGTTATTCATGCCCAACTTGGAACAAATGAACTTCAACCGACTTCCCAACACAGGTTTTGTAAACACATCCGCCAACTGATCTCCGGTTCGAACAAATGGAGTACAAATCTTTTTAGAAAGCAGCTTCTCTCGAACGAAGTGACAATCAACTTCAATATGCTTCGTTCGCTCATGGAATACGAGATTCGAGGCAATGTGCGGTCACCTCATTATCACAATGTAACGGTATCGGATATGAAATGGGAAGCCAACTTCGTAAGAAATACTTAATCCATGCCAACTCAACAAATGACCATTAGCCATGGCCCGATATTCCGCTTCGCGACTTGACCTGACACAACAGTTGCTTCTTACTCTTCCAAGTAACCGAGTTACCACCCAAAACGTATAATAGCCTGGCGTGGACCTTCTATCGACGGGAACCGCCCAATCGAAGATCTCAGATAACCTTCAACTTTCAAATGTCCATTCGGCTTGTAAAGAATGCCATACCCTGGTGCCTTCTTCAAATACCTCAAAATATGTATAAGTGCGTCCCAGTGTGGTTGTCTAGGGCACTCCAAGAATTGACTCACCACACTTACCGCATATGCAATATCTGGCCTCGTAATGGTTAAGTAATTGAGGCGTCCCACTAGTCGTCTGTACCGACCAGGAGAATCAAGAATCTCTCCAACATCTTTTCGTAACTTCTGATTGGGATCCATAGGAGTCTCTAATGGGCGACATCCAAGTAATCCGGTTTCCTGCAAAAGATCAAGCACATATTTTTTCTGGCACAAAAAGATCCCTGCACTTGATCTAGCTACTTCAATACCAAGGAAATAACGGAGCTGCCCCAAATCTTTAGTATGAAATTGTCTACCCAAGAACTCTTTTAGCCGGGCAATGCCACGCTCATCATCCCCTGTAATCACAATGTCATCTACATATACAAGAAGAAAGATGGATCCGCATGTAGATCGTCTAAAAAATACGGAATAATCGGTCTGACATTGTCGTAATCCAAACTCTTTCACTTTTTCCGAGAACTTACCAAACCAAGCACGTGGGGATTGCTTAAGGCCATACAATGCCTTACGTAACCGACATACATACCCAGACTCCCCCTGAGCAACAAACCCAGGAGGTTGCTCCATATAAACCTCTTCGTGTAAATCACCATGTAGAAGGCATTCTTAACGCCGAGTGATACAACTTCCACCTGAAATTAGCGAAGAATAGACAAAACAATACGAATAGAAGGCATCTTAGCAATGTGGGAAAATGTCTCCACATAGTCAATGCCAGATATGTGCATGCGTAGCCCTTGGCTACCAACCGAGCCTTAAGGCGTTCAACTGTACCATCAGAATGGTACTTAACAGTATAAATCCAACGACACCCAACGATAGTCTTACCAGTGGGAGCAGGGACAAGATCCCATGTACCATTATCCTGAAGGGCAGCCATTTCATCCTCCATAGCCATCCTCCAACCACTATGAGATGAGCTCCTACCGCAAAGTCTTAGAATGTAAATGAAGCAAATGCAGAAACAAATGATAAATATTGAGGAGAGAGGCGATGAAAAGAGACAAAATTACCAATAGGATGACGAGTGGTGGCGGACCTAGTGCGATGTGCAATAGGCCGAGTATCATCAGGGTCAACGGATCCCCCCGGAAGAGAAGACTGAGCCGTGTCAGAAGCAGTGGTGGGACGGCGACGGGAATAGGTATGAATGATAGGAGGACGGTCCTCGTCAATCGGCAACGCAGGGAGGGGTGGATTGGTGAGGTGGTCCGTGGGGCAGGTCACGGGTGGAGGATCAAGAGATGATGTGTCTTGTAAAGGAGTGGGAAAATACGGTGATGACTCATCAAACGTAACATCAGCGGAAACAAAATATCGACGAAGGGTGGGACTAAAACACCGATAACCTTTCTGGGTGCGAGAATAGCCTAAAAAGATACACTTTGTGGCACGGGGATCGAACTTATCGTGACCGGGGCCAAGGTTGTGGGCATAACAAATGCACCCAAATATTTTAAGAGGCACAGTAAAGGGGTTGACCGGAGGGATACAAAATTGAGAAGGGTGATTGACCTTCAAGATTTTTGGTAGGCATACGATTAATGAGGTAACACGAAGTAAGTACAGCATCACTCCAAAAGTGTTTAGGAACATTCATATAAATCATCAAGGTACGGGCAACATCAATGAGGTGACGGTTTTTACGTTCCGCCACTCCATTTTGTTGAGGTGTATGTGTACATGAAGACTCGTGAATAATACCGTGGTCGAAAGATATTGGGAAAATTGGTGCTTATACTCTTGAGCATTATCGGTCTGAACGACATGAATTTGTGTACCAAACCGATTTTTAACTTCTTGGTGAAACAAATGGAAACAATCAACAAGTTCGGTTCGAGATTTTAGCAAATAAAGCCATGTCATACGAGAATGATCATCCACAAAGGTAATAAAATATCGAAATTTATTAGAAGTAATATGAAACGGACCCATATATCGGAGTGAACAAGTTCGAGGGAACATCCTTCTCTTATTGACACTAGTTTTGAAAGATGACCTACAATGCTTACTAATTTGACAGCTTCGCAACTCAAAGACTCAAGTGATTGATTCCTCAATTTGCTTTTTCGTAATGTGCCTAAGGACGGATGACCTAACCGGCAATGCCACTCCATAGAGATAACCTTGCTTTAAACGCACTTGGTTAAGGGAATCATCAAAAAGTGTAGAGCCTCTACTTCATGACACGTACCAATCTTCTTCTTCGTTTGGAGATCCCGCAATAAACATGAATCGGAAAAAAATAATCGAGCAATTCAAATCTTTAGTCAAACGATTCACGATATGAGATTATATGGAAATTCGTGGATATGTAAGGAATGAGGAAGATGAATGTCATAATTTAGTGAGATTGTGCCAAAGGCACACAACTTGAGCCGTGGAACCATTGGCCAAAATAATGATCTTGGGTGAGTAATTTGTGATATTCGAAAAACAAGATGATGACAAACCAGGACATATAATCGGTGGCTCCGAATCAAGGATCCACTCTGGTCGTTTTGAGAGAAGACCGAGGAGACTTTATCTGCTTTGAGTCGGGTTGGCCATAGAGGCCGCCATGTCCGCCCTCTCACTCTTCAACTTTTGATACTCCTCCTTAGAAATTGTAATTTGATCACTTTCCTGAGCCGAATGAGCCTGAGATTGAAAATTGGCGGGTTTTCCGTGAAGATCCCAACAATTATCAATATTGTGATTCGTTCGCCACAATGATCACACTTAAGTGATCCTCTTCCACCTCGCCCCCACGTGCTCCGCCACGAAATTGCCCCACCACCACGGGATGACCTTCCACCTCGGCCTCCTACCGCGCATTAAAATCACCTGAAAACCAACCTGAAAAGCGGCCTTTTCCTCAACAATTTCCTCGATTTCTTGAGATCGGGAACCTTTATGATTGATGGTCATGCGCCACAGCAACCTGGAGAACACTTCGGTATAGTAGGAAGTTGGGTCCCGCCGAGAATTTGTGCACGAATGGTTCAAATTCAGTGCTTTAATCCCGAGAGAAACCGGATTACATCCATATCATTCCTTTGTTTCTCCATAGCACTCACATCGGCTGATAAAGGTTGATACATATTCCTTTCTTCACAAATACTCATGACTTGGGAGTAGTAATCTTCCAAACTTTGATTTCCCTGTTCCAACTGGAAGTACTGTTTGCAAACATCATACACACGTGACAAATTTTCGGAACCGAATACATGTGACGCAAATTCAGACCGGATGTCTTTGGTCAATTCAAATACAAAAGGGTTGAGTGATATTCGACTCAATATCGTTCAAAGATCAAGGACTTAATTTGTGCATCATCTTGACGCCAAGATGAAGCCCTTGGGTCATCCTTTCCCGCCTTATCTTTGACGAGATGATGATCCATACCCTTACCAGTCAAGTATATCTCGATGGATCGGGACCATAACGTGTAATTTTTACGATTTAACTTAACCGAAGTGGCTGCTGTTGGTGCCGACATCGGATCGAATAAATCGGATTGGAGTCGCTTTGATCTCCATCCTGGAACGAATGTAAGGTGTTTTTTTTTTTTTTTTTTTTTTTTTTTTTTTTTTGGGCGGCTGTAGGGTTTTCAGATCATAGAAAGAAAAGTGGGTGTAAGCGGCTCTGATACCATGTTAAGAGATACACGGTTCAGACAGATAGAAAAGAAAGAGGGATATTTTCTAATCTCCTCTTTTACTACACTTTATTACTTTATATAGGAAAACACCCACACAATACATAGCCGTAACCCTAATGGGCTTTCTTGCCCAACACGCCATAACCAAGTCGGCCTAAACCCTAGCCGTCACACACACATAATACAACGCACACACTATTTCATATTCTAACAAAGATTATGATACGATACATGTATCATCATATCTAAAGAGAAGAAATTTTGTTATAGTATAGTTTATAGTGTATGTGAATGTTGTTGTTGTTGTTGTTCTTCTTCTTCTTATTATTATGTTGTTATTATTATTATTATGACTGTGTTATTATTTTATTGTTATGCATAATTTTTTGGAAAAATTAGGTATAAGTCCCATTTTTTCCCTTTAATTAAGCATTAATCCACACATCATTTTTTAGTTGCAATAAGGACAAATAATTTCAGTCGGACTAAATTACCCTTATTTTCAATTATGCGCTTCTTCTTCCAATCAGCTCTCCACCTCTCCCTTAGCGCATCTGTTCATCAATTTAGTATCGCCGCCGGAATTGGCCGGAAATTAATATCAGGGGTCGGAAGAAGGTGGCAATGCAACTTCCAAGAAAAGAAAAGCATTAGGTAATGTACATAAACCAAAATCAATTCTTTTCTCCTGAATGTTCTTTGTGGTTCATTTTTTTTTGTTTCCTGTCGCATTATATGTAGGCATGCTTATGATTACTAACAGGGTCAAGAGTCCAAGTAGCTTATCAATTTTTTTGCTCTAAGGCAAAAAAATTCAGCCTACTATCGAATGATTGGGAATGGGTTTTTTTTGTCACCGAATCAAAGTATCTTAGTAGCTACCTCATTGTTGTTAGAGCCTTACATCATTGGAGTTAACAAGAATCATATATATGGATATATGATCTTTTTATTCAGGAAGCAAGTGAAATTAATCCCAAAAAAAAAAAAAAAAAAAAGCGCTTGGTCCTCTTTCTCCTTTTACCATGTGAGTATGCATACAATTACGCCAAGTTGGTTATCTATCAATCAGGGAATAAGAATTGGTAGTCATGTGTTCGTTGAAACTTGAACATTTGGGAGATACCCGACACGTGTTCGACGAAATGCCATTTGAACCAAACATAGGAATTGGTAGTCATGAAGCATTGGTGCTTTCGGTTGTTGGTATGCTGAGATTATTTGGTCGTGAAAATGAGGCAAAAAAGGTTAGTTTAATCATCGATTCATCCAAGCCACGGATTGAGGGAGTAGCTGAGTTTGTAAGTATGGAAAAGTATGAAATGACTACTTCACATGTCATTCTTGTTTCCAAGCTTGATATTGCATTTTTGTTCGGAAAGATGTCGATGCTTATATTCGATCCAGGGGGTAGATCCTTATACCGTATGGGCCGTCATTCGTTCAAGATTAGTGGTTATAAGCAAGATTTTGATTTTTGGGCTAATATGCTTCATGTTGGTTCTACTTATGCTATTGGCGTTGTTAGATTTGGGGACATAGACCTTGCAACAAAAAAACCGAATGGAGAGTCCTTTTGCCCTGATGATCGACATCGATATCAGTGTGCCTTAATGCAATAGATAGGCCTAGTTCAAAGGCTTACTATGTGCCTTGGCGTCTTGAAGTTTTGATCTACATTGTATCATCATGTAATAGATAGGCCTAGTTCATAAAGCTTCTTGAACTTGTAATTCAAAGACCTTGTGAATTCCGGGCATGATAATTTAGTTCTTTGAACTAAAATATCTTTCTTATAATTTGGCTGATAGTTCAAACTGTTTTAGACTTGTATTGATTTTCTATGTATTACCTTTTAGTCCGATGTACTGTTGTACTAAACTATAGTCCATTGTACTTGATCTTCTATGTATTACCTTTTAGTCGATGTACTTTTTAGGCTTAATTCAAGTGATTAACTATCGAACTCGCATGTTATAAACACCACACCTTAATCAAGTTATCTGCTAATGATTCTATCTCTTCCGAATTGTATCATATAAACCAATTTAACACGGTGTGTTAGTGTATCTGATTTTGCATTTGGAGGATGATCTTTATCTCTCGGATAAAGACCTTACAAATTCAGTGATTAAATAGCTTTGATGATGGTAAATAGAGACTAAACAAGCGTAAATCTCTGTTTTTCTTTATTTTCATCATGTTGTTAATCGATGTACATATTGTACTAAATCTATAGTTTGTTGTACTTGCTATTAATCTTTGAGTTTGTTAACAATGCGGTGGAATCTTCTCCTGCATATTCTTGTATAATCTGACATCGATCACGATTCTACCGATACTACTAATAATGATCTCGATACTCACGACATCGACATCACATATTAGTGTAAATCTTTGCGATTAAATTCGGCTTTCAAATACTACGTCGAAAAGGTATCAAACGCGGTCTCAAAATGAAGATAAAAAATATGAGCTTTGGTGAAACAATTTTGATGATCGGTGTTTAAAATCAAAAGTTACTGATCGTTTATAAGAAAAAGCATCTCGATTAATAAAAATATTTTTCGCCTTTCAAAATATACGCTCGGAAAGGTATCGTATTTGGGCTCAAATTGAAGAGCAAAAAAACATGAATTTTGATGAAAAATTTCACGATGATCGGGGTTGTAAATCAAAAGCTACGGATGTTTGAAAAAATAAACAAACAAACAGATCAAACTGATGATCAACGTACTCATGTATCATGTAAATGAGAGACACGCCACGAGGTTAGTTTTGTCCATCTAAAAATGTTTGTCCTTTTTTGCAACTAAAAAAATAGGTGTGTCCTATTTATTTATTTTGTGCCAAAAAGAGGACTTTTGGCTCTTTATCTCTAATTTTTTTTCTAAGGTATCTGTTGACTATTTATTAATTATTTGAATAAAATTTTCAGTGAAACTAATCATGAAACTAATAATCGAAATAATAATATTATTATTATAATAATATTAATAATAATAATACTTAATATTATAAGAATTATAAAAATAATAATTATTATTAAAAAAAAATTTGGAAAAAACAAGACTTCTAGTGACAAAGGGTTTGTCAATATTAAGTATTAACGGAAGAATGTGCCTATATCCTTTGGTGAGAAAAACCATTTAGTCATAACTTTTTGAGTTTTTTTGTGACAACTTGGTTACATTTAACGATTTAAGGTGACAAAAATAAAGTATAGTTACGAAAGATCTGAAAAGCTTTAGTGTAAGAGTACATCACGATAGGCGGTGCCTTTCTGACGAATTCCAACTTTTCACGAAAGAACCCTTTAGCGACCCTTCATACGTAGCGAACAGGGTGCCGGAGTTTCTTCATCACGAAAAGGTCTATTTTTTGTAGTGAAGGTTCAAGTCAACAAACCACTCGCCTGATGCAATAGAGCTCCGTTTGTTATCTCTATAGAGTCTGCAAAGCATACGCTTTAATTTTCACTCATGTGGAGGATTTTAGCTCCGAAATGAGTTTAAGTGCAAGTGAAGAATCGTCAACTTTATGCCCGGAGTTGAATAAGTTACGAAATAAATTTCCAGGAGCTAAAAACAGTTTTGGAAACAACTAAGATAGTCGTTGATATTAGGCTTTTGAATCACTCGATTTCGATATCGGATGAATGAGAAATTGACGCCTAATGGTGGAGTGATTTATGTGGGTTTTGTAATGGAAATGTATTCCATTTGTCCCACATAGGAAGTTGGCGTTTAATGAACGTAACATTTAAGATGTAGATTTCTATTGAGAGGCATGCCCCAAGGGGAAAGAGAATTTTATGAAGGAGGAAAGGCGTAGATGCTTGTTGGTTCAAAACCCCACACGCGCCGCCGCTGTCTGTCTTGGCTCGGTCCGGTCTGGTCTCGGGCTTATGGCATCCATCTGTCTCGGCACGGTCTCGGGCCTTGGGCTAGGCTTGGCCCGGGCCAAGCCCAGCATTAATATTTTTTGGCTAGGCCAACATTGATATTTCTGTGAAACTTTGAATCCAAGCATTACAACAGTTCAACTCAGGTTCATGAACCAGAATGAACTCGAAATTCTGAACATGACATACATGTTCGAAAATTATGTTTTTCAAACAGAATTAACTTCCTCCAACCCACAATTCTGAATAGAAGCAACTCTTCTGCAAGAGAAATTTTGAACATATATTTTTATTCATTGCCAACTACTCTAGCTATATATACAAACAATCCTGAAGGAATGAAACACATAATATTTTCTGCATAATTACATTCAGCCAAAGTGAAAACACATTTTCTGCATAAACACAAATCTGAGAAAACAAGGTTGAATCAGTTCGACCACTTGTTCGTATTGAAGTGCTACAATCAGAAGAAGGTAAAGACTGTTGTATCTTGGGAGACTTCTAGCCAAAACCGTGGGCATGTAATCGGGGCAATAAAGTCTTAAAGACATCGTTAAGTTTTCGTTTTTTACTCATACTTTCGGCATTTCTGATTCTATATAAGTTATATGAACATATGAATAAAACTGTTTCTTGCTATGTGTTCACTTGCGTGCAATTTGTTTTTGCATTTATGTTATGCGAATTTCAGAATAAGCAACCCAGTACTATATCTCAAACAATATCAACCTCGTTCCTCAATTTTAGAATGTGTGCGTGTGTGTGTGTATATATATATATATATATATATATATATATATATATATATATATATATATATGAATATTTTGTTTTATTTTTCTAAAAAAAAATGTATTAGAGCGTGATTCCTTCCTGGCATTAGAGCCACATACTTTCATGAAAAAGAATGCTTCTACTTCAAAAAAGAGTGTTGCAAGAAAGCCTGTTAATCTTTGTTAATTTTTGGTTTAAACGTTCTTTGAGTGAAACCAGTCTTTTGTCGGACATTTTACCTGTCATTTTAGCTTGTTACGATTATTTTGTGTTGTAAAAATTTGAGACAGTTATTTTTTACTGTTACGGATTAAGGAATGTCATTTTGCATTTTTACAGATTCGGCATTGATAATTTTTTCTATCATTTTATATTGTTATGAGTTTTGTATTGTCAATTTTTAATGTTACGATAATTGTTTTTTTTTTTTTTTTTTTGAAGGGATGTTACGATAATTTTGTATTTTTCTAATTATATTGTTTTGCTACGGGCTTTGTAGTTTTATGAATTCGTTCTAGTCGTTTTCTTATGTAATGCTAGGTTCTCGTGGGTAGTTTATTGGGGGTGGTGGTGTGTTTTTGTGTACATTTTTGAAAAAAAAATTATCTCGGTGGTAGAGGGGTAGGAGTGGGTGGATTGGTAGGGAAGCGGATCCCAGATGGTACAAAGAAAGCGGTACAATTTGCTGTGCATTTTTTCCGTCTAAAATTTGGACGGATCCGTCCAAATTTTGAACGGAAACACCATTTGGACGGATCCGTCCAAATTTGTTTCACTCTCTTCCCGTCCAAATTTGGACGGAAATAATGCACAGCAAATTGTACCGCTGTATTTGTACCGTCGGGGATCGGGGTCCGGATTGATAGGGGGTTTTATTGGTAGGGGGTTTTACAGGAAGGGTAATTGTTTAAGGTGCAAATAAAAAAAGTTCGTGTGCAAAGTAGCATCAATTGGGGAAAGGTTGCAGGGTATAAGGTTTCGGGTGTCAAGTGTACGTTTTATAGATTAGGGAAAAAAAAATTAATACAATTTTCCTTAAGAGGATCCATCAAGTTCAATGTATCTCCTTTCGGTGGTCCAGCATCTCGACTATAAAAAAAAGAGAGACATCATTCATTCTTCCATACATGTATACAAACAAACTTTTGAAGCCGAGGGACGCTCAATTCTCAAAAACAGGTTAGTGTTGCTTTTTTTGTTTTTTGTTCTTGTTATTTCATTTGATGATGTTCCGGAAAGTTCTCTTTAAATTTTGTGTTTTTTTTTTTTTTGTTTGTTTGTAGATGTTGTAGCAAAAATAATTAATTTTTTTTCTCACATAATGCTTCTTCGTGAGCTTAACACCCGTTCTTATGGATCCTCTAATAGACTCAGTGATCCATCTATTTCCTTGAAGATGTTTTAGGGCATATTTCAATGAAGGGTAGAATTGTACTTTTTATGTTTTAGGGCTTATTTCATTAAAGGGTAGAATTGTACTTTCATACATTTTAGGTTTTATTTAGCCTATATAAACGCCTAATGTAATGTATCGTTTGTAAGTATTAAGATCCCGGTCCTCCTTTTGCAAAGATAATCATCTCAATCCGCTAAACTTTCTTCTCAACAAAATTTAGTTGATGTTCGAAAAGAAAAAAAAAATCTATGTTGCCGGTGTGCTACTTTTTTTTTTCTTCTCAATAAATATAGTTGTTGTTCAAAAAGAAATTAGCAACACCTGCAAATTGGCACACCTACAAATTGGATTTTTTTTTCTTTTTGAACAAGAACTATATTTATTGAGAAGAAAAAAAAGTAGCACACCTGCAAGTTAGATTCTTTTCTTTTATTTTTTAACATCAACTATATTTATCGAGAAGAAAGTTTAGCAGATTGCGATGATTATCTTAGCAAAAGGAGGACCTGGATCTTAATACTTACAAAAAAAGACATTACATTAGGCATTTATATAGGCTAAACAAAACCTAAAACGTAAGAAAGTACAATTCTACCCTTAAATAAAATAAGACCTAAGTCATTAAAAGTACAATTCCACCCTTCATTGAAATAAGCCCTAAAACATCTTCAAGGAAACAGATGGATCACTGAGTCTATTAGAGGATCCACAGTAACTGGGTGTTTGCTCACAAAGAAGCATTATGTGAGAAAAAAAATAATTATTTTTACTATAACATCTACAAACAAACGCAAACAAAAAACAAAAGGCACATAATTGAAAGAGAACTTTCCGAAACATCATCAACTGAATAACAACAACCACCAAAAAAAAAAAAAAAAAAAAAAAAAAAAAAAAATATCACCAGCAACCTGTTTTTGAGAATTGAGCGTATGTTGGCTTCAAAAGTTTGTTTGTATAAATGTATGGAAGAATGAATGATGTCTCCCTTTTTTTATAGTCGAGATGCTGGACCACCGAAAGGAGATACATTAAACTTGATGAATCCTCTTA
Organism: Gentiana macrophylla; assembly: GCA_026214975.1. Lineage (NCBI taxonomy): Eukaryota > Viridiplantae > Streptophyta > Magnoliopsida > Gentianales > Gentianaceae > Gentiana > Gentiana macrophylla. The sequence goes on from CM047817.1 coordinate 48,283,512, forward strand.
TGGAAAATTGAATTATATTTTTTTCCTAATCTATAAAACGTACACTATGACACCCGATACCTTATACCCTGCAACCTTTCTCCAACGGACCTTGATCTCCTCCAAAGCACTCGACGGTCAAGTGCAAAAAAACACATAAAACGACATCGTTTGTTTGTAGTGCACACATTAAACTACACCATTTGTAGGTGTTTTTGCACTTGACCGTTAAGTGAATTGGAGGGGATCTTTTTCCCCAATCGATGCTACATTGCACACGCATCTTTTTTATTTTTTCACCTTAAACAATTGCCCTTCCTCTGAAACCCCCTACCAATCCACCCACCCTCTACAACCGAGCCATTTTTTGTTTCAAAAATGTACACAAAGACACCACCACCCCCAATTAACTAGCCACGAGAACCTGGCATTACATAAGAAAATGACTAGAACGAAATTCATAAAACTACAAAGCCTGTAGCAATACAATATAATTAGAAAAATACATATTTTTTTTTGAACAGCAAAAGGGTATTTAATAAAAATATCTAGCAAGGTGTTAGAAAGAATACATAAGTTACACAAAGCAGTCCGAATAAAAAACCAGTAATACTCCAAAGCAATCGAACACAAAACTGTAGGTACACAAAATTCCCATCCCCGATACTATAACAAAACAACAAGCCAAAGTACGATAAGGTCAAAGGATGCCTTCTCCAATCCTCCCAATCGATAGCGATGTTCTTCTTCCGTCCGGTTATCCAAGTGAAGCAACAAGTTTGAAGAAAAGGGAATGAATTTTTCAATAGAAAAAGGTATCGAGTTGAATACAAACTTATTTCGGACTAGCCAAATGGACGACAAAGTTACCATTCTTATAGAGTCCAATATCCAAAACTTCTCCCCATGCTGCACTGACGAAGGAATAAAAGGCATAAACCGATCCCACTCCCTGAAATATGTGCAAGAAATAGAAGTCCAATGTAAAGTCCCACATCGGTAAAATAAGAGAATGCTCACCCACATATAAGTGTGAGACATAAAAGGTCTTGTCAAATCGGGTTAGCCCTTCTAGACCAAGCGAGGATGGCGGTCTAAGCAGTTGACCGGACATATATGACTCATTTAGCGCTACCAGGCCCGGTGCAGGGGCGTTATGAGAATAGGTATTTCAGAGCCGACTATCAGACGGAACTATGCGCTGCACCGTACAAGAAGACGGTGTAAGGATGGCCTCTAGTTACCTCTGGTAGGGACGATCCATATTTTAAATTGAATATTAGTCCACCTTTCAGTATTTTGTACACTGATAGCTAGTTACCATCATTTGATAGATAATGAGGTAAAATTAAATTTGAAAATGTGGCGTTATAACACAACTTATTTCACTAGTCGTCTTTATGTTCTTGTTACTCCCGGTGTATGAACACGTATTTGTTCCCATGTTCTCTGCTTCCTCCTGAGTTTTTTAGTTCGTTGCATTGCGCCTTACTTCCTTTGAGTAACTTTACTGCCTCAATACATCTTGTAAAACTTGTGCCTGTAAAGTAATAGTTTAATGTTGCCTTTAAGGTTATGAAAATGGTTGGGGCACTGGAGGTCAAAGGCTGCAGGCCTTTGGTTAATGTTGCTTTTTGTTGTGTGAATTCTTGTTAAAAGGTTAACTAAAAGGATCATTTTTTCTTCTTTTTCCCAGTCATTTAGGTGCTTAATGACGCTCAGGGTCATTTAACTCATTTGATAATCTTGGTCAGAATCCATCGTATATTGCATGAAAGCTGTGAAAGTTTTGAACCTACAAGAGTTCTATGTGATCAGAGAAGTTTAAAGTTTTAGTTTTTATCAGGTCTTGCAAGCTTAAGTTTTATTAGTGTGACTCTCATGCTGATTCTTCTTTTTGAGTAATCATAGGCCTTTTAATTTCTTTGTGGATATGTTTCAGGGTTTGAATGTCTTCTGAATGTCTTCTGTTTTGACTGATACCTGTTGTTGGTGATTAGTGTCTGAGAATTAAATTATGTGTTATGCTTCTGTTGTTGGTGATTGTCTGAGTTGCATACCTGTTGTTGGTGTTTTGGTGCAATTGTCGGAGTCTTGAGTAATCTGCGATATGGTTTGGCTAAGCTGAGCCCTTGTGTTAGGCTTTGTGTGCCCTGTTAGTTGTTTGTCAATCTGCCTATGTTTCTCTCAATAGGTTGCTGCTCTATGGTTAAACAGAGATCTTTTATAGTCTGATTTGCTGAATCTTTAGTATGAGCTTCTTGGTTTTTTTACGACGACAATGGTTATTTTTTGTGTTGTGTTAGGTGAGATGAAGCTGCAACTATTGAAAGCAAGGTAGATATTCTATTCATTTTTTATTGTTACTATTATATACATGCACTATTCTTCTTCTTCTCATTATTACGTTTCTATGGGCAACCACTGCATATTGAACTTTTGCAAGTTATCTTCTTTCGTTTGATATGATTGATTTTGTTCTGTTTACCGTATTATCCTTTTCCAAAGGGAGTTGGGCTTCTAATGAAATTTACTATCACGCAGCTGTTTACCGGAGACTGGGAAAAATTGGTCCGTGATGCCTTTCAACTTGCCAAGGAAAAGCCTCCTTGCATGATCTTTATTGATGAAATTGATGCATCCCCTGGATATGGCCTAGTGGTGAGGAGCTGGGGTGTTGTAATGACAGTCCGGACCCTAAGCTGGAGGTCAGAGGTTCGATTCCCGTAAAAGGGGTTGATTTCCGATGGCTAAAACTTCAGTGATGGGGAACTAAGACAGCCCTTGACTCTAAACTCTAAGCTCCTGATTAATCGCTCCTCGCATTGCTGTGGGATAGGGGGCGAGGGGGCCCTCACGGTTAGGGTTTAACCGTTTTTTATTGATGAAATTGATGCAATTGGTCCAAAGCGTTTCGATATGTATGTATCATTTAAAATGTTATGTAGATGAATTTACTTTGATTATATCTTTCAAATCCTCGGGGAAGAGCTGCAGATTCTCATTTGTGCCAGTTTCCCCCTTTGTTTATGTATGAAACAGTTATCATGCAATACTAGGTTAGAAATTATGTTCTTAACAGAATTTTTTGCTGATAGATATGAAAACTTTATATAGGGTTTGGGGTAGAATGTATAACTTGATATTATGTTTTTTTTTTTTTTAAATCATTTTTTCGTTTGTTTCTTGTCTTGTCAATGTTGAAATGAATAGAGATCAAGATTATGATACGATACATGTATCATCATATCTAAAGAGAAGAAATTTTGTTATAGTATAGTTTATAGTGTATGTGAATGTTGTTGTTGTTCTTCTTATTATTATTATGTTGTTATTATTATTATTATGACTGTGTTATTATTTTATTGTTATGCATAATTTTTTTTTTCCAAGGTTTCTGTTGACTATTTATTAATTATTTAAATGAAATTTTCAGTGAAACTAATCATGAAACTAATAATCGAAATAATAATAATAATATTATTATAATATTAATATTAATATTAATAATAGTTAATGTTATAAGAATTATAATAATAATAATTTTTATTAAATTTTTTTTTTTGGAAAAAACAAGACTTCTAGTGACAAAGGGTTTGTCAACATTAAGTATTAACGGAAGAATGTGTCTATACCCTTTGGTGAGAAAAATCATTTAGTCATAACTTTTTGAGTTTTTTTGTGACAACTTGGTTACATTTAACGATTTAAGGTGACAAAAATAAAGTATAGTTACGAAAGATCTGAAAAGCTTTAGTGTAAGAGTACATCACGATAGGCGGTGCCTTTCTGATGAATTCCAACTCGTCACGAAAGAACCCTTTAGCGACCCTTCATACGCGACGAACAGGGTGCCGGAGTTTCTTCATCACGAAAAGGTCTATTTTTTGTAGTGAAGGTTCAAGTCAACAAACCACTCGCCTGATGCAATAGAGCTCCGTTTGTTATCTCTATAGAGTCTGCATAGCATACGCTTTAATTTTCATTCATGTGGAGGATTTTAGCTCCGAAATGAGTTTAAGTGTAAGTGCAGAACAGTCAACTTCAGGCCATGAGTTGAATAAGTTACAAAATAAATTTCCAGGAGCTAAAAACAGCTTTGAAAATGACTAAGATAGTCGTTGATGTTAGGATTTTGAATTACTCGATTTCAGGATCGGGTGAATGAGAAATTGGCGCCTAATGGTAAAGTGATTTATGTGGGTGTTGTAATGGAAATGTATTCCATTTGTCCCACATAGGAAGTTGGCTTTTAATGAACGTAACATTTAAGATGTAGAGTTCTATTGAGAGGCATTTCCCAAGGGGAAAGAGAATTTTATGAAGGAGGAAAGGCGTAGATGCTTGTTGGCTCAAAAACCCACAAGCGCCGCCGCCGTCTGTCTTGGCTCGGTCCGGTCTAGTCTCGGGCTTGTGGCATCCATCTGTCTCGGCACGGTCTCGGGCCTTGGGCTAGGCTTGGCCCGGGCCAAGCCCAGCATTAATATTTTTTGGCTAGGCCAACATTGATATTTCTATAAAACTCTGAATCCAAGCATTACAACAGTTCAACTCAGGTTCATGAACCAGAATGAACTCGAAATTCTGAACATGACATACATGTTCGAAAATTATGTTTTTCAAACAGAATTAACTTCCTCCAACCCCCAATTCTGAATAGAAGCAACTCTTCTGCAAGAGAAATTTTGAACATATATTTTTATTCATTGCCAACTACTCTAGCTATATATACAAACAATCCTGAAGGAATGAAACACATAATATTTTCTGCATAATTACATTCAGCCAAAGTGAAAACACATTTTCTGCATAAACACAAATCTAAGAAAACAAGGTTGAATCAGTTCGACCACTTGTTCGTATTGAAGTGCTACAATCAGAAGAAGGTAAAGACTGTTGTATCTTGGGAGACTTCTAGCCAAAACCGTGGGCATGTAATCGGGGCAATAAAGTCTTAAAGACAGCGTTAAGTTTTCGTTTTTTACTCATACTTTCGGCATTTCTGATTCTATATATGTTATATGAACATATGAATAAAACTGTTTCTTGCTATGTGTTCACTTGCGTGCAATTTGTTTTTGCATTTATGTTATGCGAATTTCAGAATAAGCAACCCAGTACTATATCTCAAACAATATCAACCTCATTCCTCAATTTTAGAATGTGTGCGTGTGTGTGTGTGTATATATATATATATATATATATATATATATATATGAATATTTTGTTTTATTTTTCTAAAAAAAATGTATTAGAGCGTGATTCCTTCCTGGCATTAGAGCCACATACTTTCATGAAAATGAATGCTTCTACTTCGAAAAAGAGTGTTGCAAGAAAGCCTGTTAATCTTTGTTAATGTTTGGTTTAAATGTTCTTTGAGTGAAACCAGTCTTTTGTCGGACATTTTACCGGTCCTTTTAGCTTGTTACGATTATTTTGGGTTGTAAAAATTTGAGACAGTTATTTTGTACCGTTACGGATTAAGGAATGTCATTTTGCATTTATACAGATTTGGCATTGATATTTTTTTCTATCATTTTATATTGTTATGAGTTTTGTTTACGATATTTGTTTTTTTTTTTTTTTTTTTTTTTTTTTTTTTTTTTTTTTTTTTTTTTAAGGGATGTTACGATAATTTTGTATTTTTCTAATTATATTGTTTTTCTATGGGCTTTGTAGTTTTATGAATTTCGTTCTAGTCGTTTTCTTATGTAATGCTAGGTTCTCGTGGGTAGTTTATTGGGAGTGGTGGTGTGTCTCTGTGTACATTTTTGGAAAAAAAATTGTCTTGGTGGTAGGAGGTTTTACAGGAAGGGTAATTGTTTAAGGTGCAAATAAAAAAATAGTTTTTTTTTGAAAAGGACATTTTAATTCATAAATCCGGTTCCAAGTTACACTAGATATTAATCAGGACAAAACATATTATTTCTTCCCAAAATACCCTTCAAAGCCTAATCCCTAATTCATTCATTCAGCCGCTTCTTCAAAGCCTGCCGCTTCTTCAAAGCGTAATCCCCAAGTCCGCGAGTCCATTTGCAAAATGCCCCTCTTTCCTCATCATCTCTTTGTTTTTGAACGCCGATGAATTGCCGGAGATTGGTTATTTACGAGGTTGTCCGAATTCATGGGTAGAGGGATGAGGACGTCGGATGGGAGGAAGCTTTGACCATGGCAGTGAGGTTGGAAAGGTAAGGACAGGCTGTAGAGGGGGCGGCGGCAGGCTGTAGAGGGGGCGGTGGCCATGGTAGAGGGGGCGGCGGCAGGCTGTAGAGGGGCGGCGGCTATGGTTGAACAGGCAGGCTGTAGAGGGGGCTGCTTCATCTTCTACGGTCGTGCCCGCGGTCAGCCATGTGCACCGGCGAAGGGGTTAAGGATTGAAGAAGAAGACGATTGAAGATTTGGGATTGAAGATTTGGGATTCATTACCTGAAACGATTGAAGAAGAATACGATTGAAGATTTGGGATTGAAGGAGTTAACGATTGAAGATTTGGGATTTGGGATTTGGGATTCATTACCTGAAACGGTAAATGTTACTCGTCTTTGATCGATCAATGCTACTGTATGATGTGGATGAATGTTAGTGCTTGTTTAATCTGATCGTGTGCAAAGGTTACTTGATGACTCATGAATTCATGAATGTTTTTGCATCTGGATGAATGTTACTTGCTGATTCATTAATGTTACTTGATGATTCATGAATGTTCTTGCATCTGGATGAATGTTACTGTGAATGTTACTTGATGATTCATGAATGTTCTTGCATCTGGATGAGTTACTCGATGATTCATGAATGTTCTTGCATCTGGATGAATGTTACTGTGAATGTTACTTGATGATTCCTGAATGTTGTTGCATTGGATGAATGTTACTGTGAAAGGGTATTTTTGTCCAAAAGATTTGTTTTTGTCCTTTATAATATTTGAAAATGGAAAATGTCCTTCCAGACACATTTCTGTTAATTCTTGTCCTTATGGCCCCTCCTCCCATAAAAAAAAATTCGTGTGCAATGTAGCATCAATTGGGGAAAGGTTACAGGGTATAAGGTATCGGGTGTCATAGTGTACGTTTTATAGATTAGGGAAAAAAAAAAAAAATTTCCTTAAGAGGATCCATCAAGTTCAATGTATCTCCTTTCGGTGGTCCAGCATATCGACTATAAAAAAAAGAGAGACATCATTCATTCTTCAATACATGTATACAAACAAACTTTTGAAGCCGAGGGACGCTCAATTCTCAAAAACAGGTTAGTGTTGTTTTTTTTTTTTTTTTTTGTTTTTGTTCTTGTTATTTCATTTGATGATATTCCGGAAAGTTCTCTTTAAATTTTGTGTTTTTTTTTTGTTTGCGTTTGTTTGTAGATGTTGTAGCAAAAATAATTAATTTTTTTCTCACATAATGCTTCTTCGTGAGCGAACACCCGGTTACTGTGGATCCTCTAATAGACTCAGTGATCCATCTATTTCCTTGAAGATGTTTTAGGGCTTATTTCAATGAAGGGTAGAATTGTACTTTTTATGTTTTAGGGCTTATTTCATTAAAGGGTAGAATTGTATTTTCATACATTTTAGGTTTTATTTAGCCTATATAAACGCCTAATGTAATGTATCGTTTGTAAGTATTAAGATCCCGGTCCTCCTTTTGCAAAGATAATCATCGCAATCTGCTAAACTTTCTTCTCAACAAAATTTAGTTGATGTTCAAAAAGGAAAAAAAAAAATGTATGTTGCCGGTGTGCTACTTTTTTTTTTCTTCTCAATAAATATAGTTGTTGTTCAAAAAGAAATTAGCAACACCTGCAAATTGGCACACCTATAAATTGGATTTTTTTTTTCTTTTTTGAACAACAACTATATTTATTGAGAAGAAAAAAAGGTAGCACACCTGCAAGTTAGATTGTTTTCTTTTCTTTTTTAACATCAACTATATTTATCGAGAAGAAAGTTTAGCAGATTGCGATGATTATCTTAGCAAAAGGAGGACCTGGATCTTAATACTTTACAAAAAAAGACATTACATTAGGCATTTATATAGGCTAAATAAAACCTAAAACGTAAGAAAGTACAATTCTACCATTTAATAAAATAAGACCTAAGACATTAAAAGTACAATTCCACCCTTCATTGAAATAAGCCCTAAAACATCTTCAAGGAAACAGATGGATCACTGAGTCTATTAGAGGATCCACAGTAACTGGGTGTTTGCTCACAAAGAAGCATTATGTGAGAAAAAAAATAATTATTTTTACTATAACATCTACAAACAAACGCAAACAAAAAAACAAAAAGCACAAAATTGAAAGAGAACTTTCCGAAACATCATCAAATGAAATAACAAAAAAAAAAAAAAACACCACCAACCTGTTTTTGAGAATTGAGCGTATGTCGGCTTCAAAAGTTTGTTTGTATAAATGTATGGAAGAATGAATGATGTCTCTCTTTTTTTATAGTCGAGATGCTGGACCACCGAAAGGAGATACATTGAACTTGAAGAATCCTCTTATGAAAAATTGAATTATATTTTTTTCCTAATCTATAAAACGTACGCTGTGACACCCGATACCTTATACCCTGCAACCTTTCCCCAATGGACCTTGATCCCCTCCAATGCACTCGACGGTCAAGTGCAAAAAAACACATAAAACGACATCGTTTTGTTTGTAGTGTACACATTAAACTACGCCGTTTGTAGGTGATTTTGCACTTGACCGTTAAATGAATCGGATCGAGGGGATCTTTTTCCCCAATCGATGCTACATTGCACACGCATCTTTTTTATATTTTCATCTTAAACAATTACCCTTCCTGTGAAACCCCCTACCAATCCACCCACTCCTACCCCTCTACAACCGAGCCATTTTTTTTTTTCAAAAATGTACACACAGACACACCACCACCCCTAATTAACTACCCACGAGAACCTAGCATTATATAAGAAAATGACTAGAACGAAATTCATAAAACTACAAAGCCTGTAGCAAATACAATATAATTAGAAAAATACAAATTTTTTTGAACTGCAAAAGAGTATTGAATAAAAATATCTTGCAAGGTGCTAGAATGAGTACATAAGTTGCACAATGCAGTCCGAATCAAAAACCAGTAATACTCAAAACCAATCGAACACAAAACTGTAGGTACACAAAATTCCCATCCCCGGTACTATAAGAAAACGACAAGCCAAAGTACGATTAGGCCAAAGGATGCCTTCTCCAATCCTCCCAATCGATAGGGATGTTCTTCTTCCTTGCGTGTTAAAGATCAAGCGCTTAACGTTGTACTAAAACCAATTGGTGGAAGTAAATGTGCTACTTTATTTCCTTATCATTTAAGAGTGTGGGCAAATCTGTCCCAAAACCCCCCCTCAAGTGTTGGCAATCTGTCTAACACTTGCACAATTTTTTTTCAAGAGTGTGGCCAATCCGTCCCAACACCTCTCAAGTGTTGGCAATCTGTCCAACACTTGCATGATGTTTTTCAAGAGTGTGGGCAATCTGTCCCAACACCCCCATCAAGTGTGGGGCAATCTCTCCCAACACTTGCACATTAATTTTTTTTTTATAAATATTGTTCCAACCAGGGTTCGATCTCATGACCTCTGGCTCTGATACCATGTTAGGATCAAGCGCTTACCGTTGTACTAAAACCAATTCGTTGGTGAAGAAATCATGAAATAGTGGTTGCGTTCTTCAGATCTGCGACGGTCTATATCGCTAGATCTGAATACCTAGTAAATTACTAATTCATGATAATTGGCACCAGCTACGTTGATCGATAGATTTCATTTACATGTTAGTAGCCCGATCAACTATTTGCATGTCATCGTAAACTAGCATGAAATACGAATAGTGAAGTGCTATGTTTGGACATTATATTGAATGGACCCTAGGAATGTGTTGATCGGTGTCGACAGCTGTCTAGGTGGGTTTGCGGTATGAGTTAACGCTCAATATCGATAGCTCTAGTTCTTTATGCGTATGGGCTATTACGGACCAATTAAGGAGGGTAGATTGCGTATAGATTGTTTACTACCATTGTCGGAGTAGATAGGGTTAGGAGTTGTACCCGTAGCTGAACAATGAATTGAAATTCACCAATGGGGAGGACTATTGCATGTGTGGGGGAATAACTAATTACTCATAATTGAACTAATACATTAGAAACTCTTGTTGCTCCATTGAACTTGCATAATCTGGCTAGTTGATTGTTACCAATTTTACTACTATCTATATTATAGTTGGTCGTAGACCGTTAATCGTGACAAGCTCAATCTTAGTAATTAGACGTTCTTACGAGTCTCTGTGGGATCGACCTTGATTCGCCCGTACTCTACTACGATAGACCTAGTCCTACTGATGATTCTTAAATGATAAGGTAGCACCCAACACCCTCCCCCCCTCAAGTGCAACCTGTCCCAACCACCCCCCCCCTCAAGTGATGGAAACATGTCCAACACTTGCACAATTATTATTTTTTTCAAGAGTGTGAGAAATCTCTCCCAACACCCCCCTCAAGTGTGGGCAATCTCTCCCAACACTTGCACAATATTTTTTTATTTTAAATATTGTTCCAACCAGGGTTCGATCTCGTGACCACTGGCTCCGATACCATGTTAAGATTAAGCGCTTACATTTGTACTAAAACCAATCAAGCGCTTACCGTTGTACTAAAACCAATTGGTTTTAGTACAGCGATAGGATCAGCGCTGATCTAAAACCAATTGGTTTTAGTACAGCGAGGTCGCTGATCCTAACATGAATCAGAGCCGAAAGGTCATGAGATCGAACCCTGGTTGGAACAATATTTATATAAAAAAAAAATTTAATGTGCAAGTGTTGGGAGAGATTGCCCACACTTGATGGGGGTGTTGGGACAGATTGCCCACACTCTTGAAAAAAATTATGTAAGTGTTGGACAGATTGCCAACACTTGAGAGGTGTTGGGACGGATTGCCCACACTCTTGAAAAAAAATTGTGCAAGTGTTAGATAGATTGCCAACACTTGAGGGGGGGTTTTGGGACAGATTGCCCATACTCTTAAATGATAAGGAAATAAAGTAGCACATTTACTTCCACCAATTGGTTTTAGTACAACGTTAAGCGCTTGATCTTTAACACGCAAGGAAGAAGAACATCCCTATCGATTGGGAGGATTGGAGAAGGCATCCTTTGGCCTAATCGTACTTTGGCTTGTCGTTTTCTTATAGTACCGGGGATGGGAATTTTGTGTACCTACAGTTTTGTGTTCGATTGGTTTTGAGTATTACTGGTTTTTGATTCGGACTAAATTGTGCAACTTATGTACTCATTCTAGCACCTTGCAAGATATTTTTATTCAATACTCTTTTGCTGTTCAAAAAAATTTGTATTTTTCTAATTATATTGTATTTGCTACAGGCTTTGTAGTTTTATGAATTTCGTTCTAGTCATTTTCTTATATAATGCTAGGTTCTCGTGGGTAGTTAATTGGGGGTGGTGGTGTGTCTGTGTGTACATTTTTGAAAAAAAAAATGGCTCGGTTGTAGAGGTGTAGGAGTGGGTGGATTGGTAGGGGGTTTCACAGGAAGGGTAATTGTTTAAGGTGAAAATATAAAAAAGATGCGTGTGCAATGTAGCATCGATTGGGGAAAAAGATCCCCTCGATCCGATTCATTTAATGGTCAAGTGCAAAAATCACCTACAAACGGTGTAGTTTAATGTGTACACTACAAACAAAACGATGTCGTTTTATGTGTTTTTTTGCACTTGACCGTCGAGTGCATTGGAGGGGATCAAGGTCCATTGGGGAAAGGTTGCAGGGTATAAGGTATCGGGTGTCACAGCGTACGTTTTATAGATTAGGAAAAAAATATAATTCAATTTTCCATAAGAGGATTCATCAAGTTCAATGTATCTCCTTTCGGTGGTCCAGCATCTCGACTATAAAAAAAGAGAGACATCATTCATTCTTCCATACATTTATACAAACAAACTTTTGAAGCCGACATACGCCCAATTCTCAAAAACAGGTTGGTGGTGTTGTATTTTTTTTTGTTATTTCATTTGATGATGTTTTGGAAAGTTCTCTTTCAATTTTGTGCTTTTTGTTTTTTTGTTTGCGTTTGTTTGTAGATGTTATAGTAAATTTTTTTTTTCTCACATAATGCTTCTTTGTGAGCAAACACCCAGTTACTGTGGATCCTCTAATAGACTCACTGGTCCATCTGTTTCCTTGAAGATGTTTTAGGGCTTATTTCAATGAAGGGTAGAATGGTACTTTTCATGTCTTAGGGCTTATTTTATTAAAGGGTAGAATTTTACTTTCTTATGTTTTAGGTTTTATTTAGCCTATAGAAACGCCTAATGTAATGTCTTTTTTTGTAAGTACTAAGATCCAAATCCTCCTTTTGCTAAGATAATCATTGCAATCTGCTAAACTTTCTTCTCAATAAATATAGTTGATGTTAAAAAGAAAAGAATAAAATCTAACTTGTAGGTGTGCTACTTTTTTTTCTTCTCAATAAATATAGTTGCTGTTAAAATAAAAAAATCCAATTTATAGGTGTGCCAATTTGCAGGTGTTGCTAATTTCTTTTTGAACAACAACTATATTTATTGAGAAAGGAAAAAAAAAAAAAAAATTAGCACACCGGCAACTTAGATTTTTTCTTTTTTTTTTGAACATCAACTATATTTATTGAGAAGAAACTTTAGCAGATTGAGATGATTATCTTTGCAAAACGAGGACCAGGATCTTAATACTTACAAAAAATACATTACATTAGGCGTTTATATAGGCTAAATAAAACCTAAAATGTAAGAAGTACAATTCTACCCTTTAATGAAATAAGCCTTTAAACATAAAAAGTACAATTCTACCCTTCATTGAAATAAGCCCTAAAACATCTTCAAGGAAATGGATGGATCACTGAGTCTATTGGAGGATCCCTAAAACATCTTCAAGGAAATGGATGGATCAATTTGCACACGAACGGGTGTTTGCTCACGAAGAAGCATTATGTGAGAAAAAAATTAATTATTTTTACTACAACATCTACAAACAAACGCAACCAAAAAACAAAAAACAAAAAACACAAAATTTAAAGAGAACTTTCCGGAACGTCATAAAAAAAAAAAAAAAAAAAAACAACAACAACACTATCCTGTTTTTGAGAATTGAGCGTCCGTCGGCTTCAAAAGTTTGTTTGTATACATGTATGGAAACATAAATGGTTCATAGTTATAGGTCGAAATAACTATTTTTAGCTCATAATGAATAGAATGCTGATGTCGTAGGATAGACTATTTTAACCGTCATCAACTGCCCCCCACTAGCCTTCTGCTCGTCCGCGAGCAGAGTATCAAGGCGGAATGTACCTCCAAGAGCAATCTCCATCAACTACCACATATTCAACCAAGATTTTTGGCAGAAACATACATCAAGCCACAATCCATAAGCTTCCCATTAATCACTACTTATCATGCTTCAATGTGTAGTGTGATGAATCAGTCGTGATAGTGCGTTCATGAGGAGAATCAAGTTGTATTAACCCCACAATCTTAACTTACCTGCGCATACACTCGCTCATATTGCCTTCAGGTTACACAACATGGTACCTTAATTGGGTTGGGTGGACTCGAGGACTGAGCATCGCTCTTAAGTCCTTGTTTGTTTCTTTTTATGCGAGGGTCGTGCCTTTTTACACGAGTTCGCTTCCCTCACTGCCTTTATTGCATATTTTTTTTCCTTTTTTCTTTTTCAAAATTTTTTCTGGCAACTTTTTTCTCTTTCTCTCACAAGTCCGTTTTGTCCCGGTTCCTCTTGTGGCATTCAAGTTGCTTCCCTCGTCTTACAACAATTTGTTAAAGTATATAGACAGACAAATAATGATTCCCTGTTAAAACAACTTATCATCTGATCTTAAACACTTCTCACTCAGATTATGTGCTCAAATATTGATTGCAATGACAGAATAATAATTAATAAGTTACTACTTCATGAAACATAACATATGCTCTTTCTTCCATACTAAATTGAATATGCTATAGCTCACATCAAATGGAACTTGGGCTCCTTTTCTACTGATTCCTTACTTGAAAACGTGCAAATAGCAAGCTAAAGATTGTGTTAAAAAATTTCAAAATTATTCCATTTTTGACAACCCAGCTAAGACCGCCTACCCCCCACTTATCATAGACATTGTCCCAAATGACTAATAATAAAGAAAACAATAGGTACTTAGCTCTGGAATTGGTCGGCTGAATCAAAGCGAATCCTAGTCCAGAATCATTCGCTCCTAGGTCATTCCTCTTCCAAGTTGTTACCTGCTTTCCAAAATACTTCCGAAAACGGTGAGTAACATGCGAAGGGCAATAAGAAAATAAGGCGGCGGAAATTGTGCATACCGGAGGAATGCGCAAAAACAGTTTAAGCCACTTTATTCCTTTATTGGCCTAAGCAAGACGCGAAAACTTTTATGAGGGTATCAAATAAGAATCGTGAAGGAAAAAACCACATATATCTCTAGCCAGATGACCAAAGATATATATGATGAAAAAACCTTGCGATTGTCATGCTACTTTATTGACTCAAAATAACTAAAATAAACAAAAGCAATAAATAAGGGTTTAGAAATAGTTCTGAGTTTATAGTCACCAGCTCGACTGTACTAATTGGGCTCCTTCATTCATACTCTGGCTTTGTCAATGTAAAGACTTCCAACTCAGGGTTATACTTGTGCTCTAGGTAATGCTTCAGCCGGTGGCCGTTTACTATGAAAGTCTGTCCAGAGTATTCATGTCTAACTTCACATGCACCTGAATTGAAACCTTTCGTGACTACATGTGGTCCATACCATCTAAACTTTAATTTCCCAGGAAAAAGACGAAGATGCGAATTATATACCAACACTTTTACTCCAACATGAAATGTGCGGTTCAAAATCTTCTTATCGTGCAGACGCTTCGTTCTTTCCTTGTAAATCTTTGCATCTCATACGCTTGAAGCTAAACTCCTCCAATCTATTCAACTCTTGCATCCTCTTTTCACCGGCTAACTTCTCATCCATGTTTAGAAATCTCGTAGCCCAAAGCGCTTGGTGCTCATGTTCTACCGGTAAATGGCATGTTTTTCCAAATACTATCATATATGGTGACATCCCAATCGTGGTCCTATAAGCTGTTCTGTACGCCCAAAGAGCGTCATCTAATTTCAAGACCAATCTTTCCTCGTGGTTTTCACAGTCTTCTTCATGATCCTCTTAATCTCTCTATTTGTGACTTCTACTTGTCCACTCGTCTGGGGGTGATATGCTGCTGCAATCTTATGTCTAACTGCATATCCCATCATCAATTTTTCGAACAACCAATTACAGAAATGCCTTATTCCGTCACTAATTATGGATCTGGGCACTCCAAACCTCATCAAAATGTTTTTCTTAAGAAACCTCAGGACAACCCTGGCATCATTAGTAGGTGAGGCCACTGCATCTACCCATTTGGAAACATAATCAACTGCTACAAGGATGTAACGATTCAATTCTGACGATGTAAAAGGTCCAACAAAATCAATTCCACATCCATCGAATAACTCCACTTCTAAGATACTCTGTAGTGGCATCTCATTCCGCTTAGAAATATTACCAGTCATTTGATAGAAATGACATGCTCTTGTAAACTCGTAAGTAGATTTATGAATTGTTGGCCAATAGAATCCACACTGCAGTATCTTTGCTGCTGTCTTGTCTGGCCCATAGTGACCTCCAACTTTCCTAGAATGACACATATGCAAAATACTTGTAATCGTCATCATGGACGCATCTCCTAAGAATGGCATTAGGGCACAATTTGTATAAGTAGGGATCATCCCAATGATAATGCTTCAGATATGTGAAAAACTTCTTCTTATCCGCGTTTGTGAACTCCGGTGGTGGGTACCTTCATGTTAGATAATTGACAATGTCAACAAACCAAGGGTATACCTTGCCCACTCTTGATGTATTATGTTGGGATTGAGATTCAACTCGAGCTACCAATGAGATGGAAAAAAGTTGTTCATCAGGAAAGTTCTCCCAGATCTCAGTCCCTTGCTCTTCTTCCAGCAAAGTTAATCTTGACAGGTGATCAGCCACCTGGTTCTCAGATACCTTTTTATCTTTAATCTCAACGTCAAACTTTTGCCAGAGTAGAATCCATCTCAACAGTCTTGGCTTAGAGTCTTGCATGGTTAAAAGGTATTTCAAAGCTGCATGGTCAGTGAATACAATGACTTTTGATCCTATCAAATAAGGTCAAAACTTGTCAAATGCAAATATGACAGCTAAGAGTTCCTTCTCGATCTGTAGTCGCATAATTCCTCTGGGCATTGTTAAGGGTACGACTGGCGTAATAGATAGGCTTAAAGATTTTATCCTCTCTTTGTCCTAGGGCTGCTCCAACTGCCGTGTCGCTTGCATCACATATAAGCTCAAAAGGTTTGTTCCAATCTGGTGCTACCAGAATTGGGGCGGTTATGAGCATCTGCTTCAATGTGTTCAATGCTTTCTTACACTCCTCTCCAAATACGAAAGGTACATCCTTTGCAAGTAATTCCGTCAAAGGTCTAGAAACTTTAGAGAAGTCCTTGATAAACCTCCTATAGAATCCTGTGTGGCCAAGAAAGGCTCGCAACGTCTTTAAGTTTGTTGGAGGGGGTAACTCTCTATCACCTCTATCTTTGCCCTATCAACTTCCATTCCTTTCTTCAAAATCCGATGACCCAACACTATTCCTTCTGTAACCATGAAATGGCATTTCTCCCTGTTAAGTACAAGGTTGGTCTCTTCTCATCTCTTTAGCACTTTACTAAAGTTGTCCAAGCATTTATCAAAGCTATCTCCGAATACAGAGAAATCATCCATGAAAATCTCCAGAAAATCTTCCACCATGTCCGCAAATAATGACATCATGAACCTTTGGAAAGTTGCTGGTGTATTACATAATCCAAAAGGCATGCGATTGTACGCAAAAGTTCCATAGGGACATGTGAAAGTTGTTTTCTCTCGGTCCTCAGGGGCAATATGGATTTGATAGTAACCAGAATATCCATCTAAGAAACAATAAAAAGCATGGCCCCTTAATCTTTCCAACATCTGGTCAATGAATGGTAGGGGAAAATGATCTTTTCAAGTTGCGTCATTCAGTTTCCTGAAGTCAATGCAAACTCGATGTCCAGTAATCAGTATCTCGGGGATTAACTCGTCAATTTGAGTTAGAGGAGTAAGAGAATAGTCAATTTGAGTCGGAAATAGCAACAAGAGGAGTAAGAGACTAGTCAATTTGAGGTCAGAATTGAGCAGAGAGGTTGAGTAAAGTGTGCAGTGAAGGAGTATAGAGAAATCTGGGGAAAAGAAGCCCCGGCAAACCGAGGGTTACCTCCGGTTTACCGAGCTGGGATTTTAAGTTTTCTAAATGTCACATTAAAAAGCTGAATTTTTAGAGACACGTGGAGGACACACGATGCATCAGACACCACCAGTCAGCAGAAACCGTCCCATTTTCCCTCTTTTCAAACTTTTCATCCTTTCCCACACTCCACCATAACTCCACCTGAATCCCATCAATCAACCCCTCAAATCCCTCACCCTAATTACTCCTCTACCCACTATCCTACCAAATCTTTCCACCTTCCATCATTTCTCCTATTTAAACCACATCTTCCACCACCATTATCATCATTCTCATCTACTATCATCTTCTTCAATCACCAAAATTCTTCCATTTCTTCTACCTTTACAAAATTCGGCCACCATCACCACCCCTATCACCACCACATCTCCACCAAAACCAAACCTTTTTCTTTCATTTTTACAACCCAAAACAACAACCATATCATTTTCTCCATCCCTGTTGCTGATTAGTGCTGTTGTGTTAGTGAAGTGCTACAGTTCTTCATATTTTATTATCAAAAACATTGTCCCAGTCAGAAACCAAAAATCATCCAGGATGGGTCCTAAGCATAGCCAATTTGTCCTTCGTCCCAGTGGTTATCAGAGTGTTTACGGAGATGATAACCCCTTGATACATGGGGTTGAGAAATTTCATTCATTAGAGATCTACGAATCATTCCGAGGGAATTGGAACGGAAGACCAGTTGCCCAAGAGCAGGGAGTAGAGTTGGACGATTGCGGTTCGATCGTGCTACGAGCCTTACAAGTGCAAGACATTTTGGATATGGCTGAGGCACTGACACGGTTCAACGCCACGGTGGTAAGAGAGTTTTATGATTATGTTTCGCATAACCCTGGAGCCACATTTGAGATGGTCCGTGGGGTCAATATTGAATTTTCTATTAAGCGGATCAATGCACATTTTAGGGTTCGTAATCCACCGGTGGGCCCAGAAGAGTACACATCCTCGAGCAATGTTGAAGAACTAGAAAGGATGGATATGATAGCTTATTAATTTGGGGTGCAATGGAAGCGCAACCCTATGGGAGCCCCCACCATCTTCCTGGAAAACGAGTTATCCTGGGATATGAAGGTGGTCAATAGATTTGTTTGTGCTCGACTTCTGCCGACCAAGCATACGGTGTTTGTCACCCCGAAGAGGGTAGAGTTGATGTTCTACCTGGAGCAGGGATCTCCAGCTCAACATCAGTCTATTGATGCACAACCATATTCACGAGCTTTCATCCATATCTGAGCACGAGCAGTTGCCGTATGGACCGATGATTGACATGTTTGCTTTAGAGGAAGAGGTCAAAGTTCTTGTTAGTGATGAATAGGAAGACCCTGAGCCGATGATTAGTTCACAGTCAGTTTCAAGAGGGCAAAGACGGGTTGGTCAGAGAGCAGAGAGAGAGAGCGTACTCCGGTCCACGGATCACCTCGGACTTAGAGAGCCTTGCTAGAGGAGCACTCGAGAGAAATTGTGAGTCTGCACCACAAGATGGATAGAATTATAGATTTTCTAGGAGTTCCTCCTGCAACCCCACCACCTAGGACTGCCCCACGTCACCGAGCATCATCTTCTACTGCTGCTGCCTCCAGTTCTGCACCACCTCCCGGTTTTGAGCCTAAGGATGACAGGGAGGATTATTATGATGAGGACTAGTTGTTTTCTTTTCATTATTGTTCTTTCCATTTTCTTATTTTTGTTTTTTCCTATCTAGTTGATGTAGCAGATTTTTATTAATATAATGATTTTGTCGGTTTAAATTGTTTGGAGTTATTTATTTTCTCCTTTACTGCCGTAATTTTATTATACGGTTTCTTGTCACCACTATTCTTCTTGGTTTGTTTGAGATACTTAGCATAGATTCTTCAAGGACTACTTACGCCCGATGTATTATGAGATGATCCACCTCTTCTTTGGCTCCATCCTTAGCCGAAGCTAAGTTCCTTTTTGTTTTTGTTTTTTCACATTACACATTGGGGACAATGTTTCGTTTAAGTGGGGTGTAAGGAACGTCACTTAGCTTCTTAGCATTATATTCCGTGAATTACGTGATTATCTTGATTATCTTTGATGCACGATTCACCACCTACACTTTGATTCATTTCGACAGAATTTCGAAAAAATATGATATCTTTGATCTTTTTGAGTTAATTGACTTCATCTTTGTTTCACTTTGCACAAGTAAAAGTAAGTGCCCACTTCTGAAGTAGTGGCGTATTAAGCGCATATTCTGTTATGAGCCACCATTTTAAACACGTATAACTCGCTTTCCTTGGTATGTAGTCGATAGCATATTGCTTTGACTAGAGTTGACCCTGGCTTTATCCCGAATTATGTTTCACCAACACTTATAAAGGCAAAGGAATATCAGATTCGGTAGTTTATCAAGAGTGAGACCGTGAGGATAGATAAATCAATGAGAATCCACCCGCCAAGAAAGAGAAGTGCATTGAAATATATACATCTATATTCTCTTTGGCAAAAATTGAGTCGATGGAGCGTAAAGTACATGACTTTTGCATAGACCGATAAACGCGAGCCTAAGAGTAATATATACTCAGTTCTCGATCCGCCTTGCCATCTAATTTGAATAATAAATAACATGTTCGAGACTGGTTAGTTCGACTACGAGTTGACATAATGTGAGATTGTCTGCATTAATAAGCGGTTGTGAAAGTTATTGCACACACACATTCACTCATGATGTGAATAGTGTTTAATACGTTACTGATGGATATGAGTGACATGATCTTGATCTTGACTTTGTGAAGTGTAGTTGTTTATAATTAACTTATGTATAGATCAGGATGTTGTTTTCTTTTCACCTTTTTGCTCGGGACGATCAAAAGCTAAGTAGGGGGTAGTTGATAACGCCGTAAATGGTACCATTAATTATACCCTTATTTACCCCAAATTCTGCTCAAGAGAGGATAGATAGGCTCGTTAATATGTGGAATATGTGTTAAATGCTATGTGTATGTTTCCAAGATCGTAATTCTGCATCTATGTTATTTTCCTGAAGATTTGGTATTGTTTTGTCTCGTTTTATGTGTTTTATAGGATGTACCAAATCTGGAGCATTGGAGAACGGATCTGGACTAAAAGGAGCATGTTGGGCCAAGTAAAAGAAGTTCAAGAAGAAATCTGCTGAAGAAAAAAAGGAAAAGTCGGCCCGGTTTACCGAGGGCTAGGGCCGGAAAACCGAGGGCTTGTTGGACACGAAATCAATTATGCCGCCTCTACTAGGTCGGTTAGGGTTTCTATGAGTCATAAGTCGGTAATTGTATCATATAAGGCCGCATTAACAGATTATTTCATATTGAAGTTCCAAGTTGATAATAAGTTTTTATATACATTATAAAATTTGATGAAATAAAGTTATTCCAAGCTTTTGAGGAGTTATTTATGGTTTTCTCCCTTTCTCCACCATCTCTAGCTTTAGTAGATCGTGCTAGATCTCCATTGTTGAAGGTATGAAGCTTTGAACGTTCATTTTGTCTTTAATATGGTAGATCTGTTCGTATTTATGTGTTTTAGTGAATCTACATGTTTAAAGACCCCATGATTTACTTAGATTAATCGTAATCGAGCAATGTAGATCCAGAAATAGGAAAAGCTGACCCCAATAAACCGGCGGTCTATACCGGTTTACCGAGGCAATATTTAGAAAACATAAAACTAGGATTCACTATAGCTACGTTGATCGACAGTTTTAATTAATAGTAGGTTAGATCTGGCCAATCTGCTTATTGTAAACGTAAAACTAGCATGAAATACGAATAGTGAAGTGTTAGTTTGGATATAGTCTTGAATGGACCCTAGGAACGTGCTGATCAGTGTCGACAGCTGTCTAGGCGGGTTAATTATATCAAAAGCTCTCTCGATTAATTTAAGGAAATTATGTGGGGAAGTATACGTAACGATTAACTAATCCAAGTTAGTAGATCGGTGAGAAGAGGGGGAGAAATACCAAGTTTCTTTTATGTTCATTGTTGGTCAATGACCACTTATATGTTGCTTCTTAATTAGGTTAGAATCGTTTATAATTAGAGTTGCATTGTCTGTGTGGGATCGACCTTGACTCGCATTGTCTACACTACGATGTACCTAGTATTTTTGCTAATGATATCGACGTTAGTGACTTACACGCGATCAATGGCCAAGGAACCAGCACAGTGAAGTGAAGCACTTATGGACAGACTTATAACCAAGGAAGTCTGTGATGACCTTGGATAAGTCTAAGATATACTTTACAAGAGATGAAATCAATTTCTTAAATATGGTGTACACTGATCTCACCCAAATCAAGGATCAGTGAAGTATAAATATACATTGGATATCAATAATCGATGAAGAAAAATAGTAAAATGGCAAAGTAAAAAGTCTGGCAGCTGACTAAAAGGATTGACTGTGAAGTAAACCTCAACGGCGAAGTAATAGTCAGAACAACCAAGTAAGTTGTTGTATGATTTCTACAACGTGATTAATTCAAAGATCGAGAAATTAATGCAGAATCAATCAAGTTTATGAAGAACGTTTGAAGAAAATCCGGATCACCAAAATCAAGAAGAATGAAATCAATGAAGAATCAAGGATTATTCTTGGAATTAAATAGCCAACGGACGGAATTTCAAAATCAAGGAATCAGGGCTATAAATAGAAGGAATTGACAAACAAGAAATTAACAATTTTACAATTGAAACATCAAGAACTCTAAGTGCTAAAATTCTGTCAACTTCACAAGCCTTCTTTCAGAACAAAAAAGACAATATCCAGATGATCAAACTCAGAAAATAGAGCATCAAATCTACATCAAGTGCTGAGTCCGATCAAGCCATTGTGAAACCAATTCACATTCAACTGAAGCAATTAATTAGATCGTCTGAGAAGGAATTGCAACCTTGTGTGATAGCTGCTGAATAATTTGTTGTCAACGAGCAGTGTGTGGAAGACTGAGTCACTGAAGCTTTTGTAGCCAGGGAGTAAGAAACTTGAAATCTTTATTTATTATTACTATCTTCAAGCATACAATATGAAAATATTTAAACAAACATTACAAAACCCACAATCTAAATCCTCACAAAGGAGGTCTACTCACAAAACATTATTGAAAGCTGGAAAGGGGTTGTGAAATTGCTATGCCAAAAAAAACAAGATATCTTACAAATGAAAGAACTTCCTCATTTTATAGCTGAATGAAGGAAGGATCTCGAATTATTCGTGTTGAATATTCGCTTAAATTATCGTCATTGTTGACGTAAAATAGAAAAACGCGTTTAAATAATCAGTGCGTATGTCTTTTTATGTAATATGGCCGACAACTTTTTCTTCCACCGAGAATAAAGTATTCACAATTGTTTTACTTCATGCCTGACGTATTAGGCTTTGTCCGTTTATGCCGACGATGATCCACTTGCAAGGTCTTTGTTGTCAATTTCAAGGGCAATATTGTCCTTTTCTTTTTTTCACAATATTTGCACTTGTAACTTGTTTTAACCTTGTCAAAGGCCTTTTGTATCAAAGAACAAATTTATCAGCTATGAATTGTCATAATTTGACCATTTCAAAATGATCGTTCAAACATCAGGAATTTTTTGACATCTTCCTCTGTTATTTTCTTAAAGGTTTTAGAAATTATCAAAGTGTGAAAGTCTTGATAAGTAATCTTTATTTGGGAGTTATCATTGATTTTAATAATTTGATCAATTATAATTCCAAATCTTGAGATGTTGATATTTTCAATATCCTCAATTTTAAAACTTGATTCCATAATTCTTGAAGGAAAGTATTCCTTGTCATTTCTGGAGATCCCAATTTCAATGTAATGGAAAGGAAGTTGAAGAGTTCCATTTTTGCATTCGGGCAGAGTGCTGTTGATTTTAAGATAAACGGCCGTATCTGCTTCCTTGACAGCCTTGGTTCTGAAAACCTTAATTGATTTCTTGATTTCTTCGGGAAGTAAAGATATTTCCAGAAGATTTTTACTGGGATAAATCATCCTAGTAAGTCCATAACTTAAGGCTTCATTAACTAAAATAGGAACTGCACATTCGATAAAATTATACAGACTGATGCTTTGTCGATCTGTGGAGAAGAATTTCTCAGAATTAAAATGTTCTTCATTGGCCTCTCTTGCATGTTTACAAAGAAAGGAAAAACCTTCTTCTTTAAATACAAAATCAACCTTTCTTTCAACATTTTTGACAGTCGAAATTCTTCCAATTGAAAGTGTTTTAGATTATCTTTTAAGAAGAGAAAACAAAATTTATTATTTTGTTAGTACTCAGGAACTCCATGTCGACATTAAAGATGTCTCAGGAGCAGTATATTTACCTTTTATCACTCGACAAGATATAAATAAAAATCTTCTTAAAATAAAAGAAGAAATTAGATCTAAAATATGTATGGTTCATCTTGGAGCCATAAATTTTTTAATAAAATCTGAATTTTAAAAAGGCATTAATACGCCTATTAAACTAGCATTAATCGATAATAGGATTATTGACAGAAAAGATTGTGTACTAGGTGCATCTAAAGGAAACCTAGCTTACAATAAGATTATGTTCACCATCTATCCTAAGATTGGACTTAGTATAGAAAGCAAAAACTTAGACAAAGTATTGTCACTCATACATCATTCGAACGAGATGATCTAATGAATGAAGGCGATAAGCCTTTTAGTGTAACTTATTTAGTAAGTTATGCCTTAACCAATAGTCATCATAGTATTGACTATAGAAAGACAGAATACATGGAATTAGACGATGTCTTCTCAGAGATTGGAACTATACAGGAAAAGAATTTTTCTGATATAGACTCCAACGACTATTCTTGGGCAATTGATATTGCTAAAGAATAGAAAATGTTAGGATCTAAAGAAGCTCCTACCATTAAGGGAACTAGATTCTGGTCGGAGAATCTTCTGCTAGAAGAAGTTTCAGTCTAGCCCCTAAAATTACTAGAGATAATATCTCTAATAAAGGATCATAATCTATGAGAATATCTGATGCTGAATTATTAATCTCTATCTCTGATAGAGTAGATAAAGCCACTGAAACGCTTAAAAAACTTTGTGGATAAAATGAGCACCGAGAAAGACGCTTGGGTTCTTAAGAAAAGTCCGATGTGTTACCAAAACATCTAGGCTAACGAAAGAATAAGCCTGTTAGAAAAAGTTTGTGGTGAAAATCCTAGAGACCCTAAAAAGTCTAAACATTGGAAGACAGCTACCATAAAACTCATAGATCCAAAGACAATAGTCAAGGTTAAACCCATGATTTATAGTCCGTTGGACAGAGAAGAGTATTTTCTCTTATATTTTTCTTTGAGTTTATTCTTCTTTTTAGAATAACTCTCTTCTTTGCACCCATATGTGGGAAAATTTTCTGATATTTTCTTACAACATATTTTGTTGAATTGCTTCAATTGTTGATGTTTATCAGATGCTTCTAATTCTAAAACATGCATTTTGGAGTTTTATATTGCGGAATATTTAAATGGACGGCGAAAAAGGGGGTGTTTCAAAGTTTTAAAATTTGTAAGGAAATAGATGTGGTATGTAATGTTTTAAAATCAATGCTTGTTGTTGTATGCTTGATATCAAGATATAGTTTTAAAATGAAAATAACTTTGCCTAAAATTATACCTTTCAAGGGTTTGATTATTCAGCACTAATGACAACAACGGCGGCACTTTCCCTCTGGCCTCCTGCCGGCGTACTCTTCAATGTTGCTTCAGTCACTTCAGGTTCTCAGAACAATATAACCCAAGGAAGATATGAATAGTAAGAAACTTGAAATCTTTATTTATTATAACTATCTTCAAGCATACAATATGAAAATATTTAAACAAACATTACAAAACCCACAATCTAATTCCTCACAAAGGAGGTCTACTCACAAAACATTATTGAAAGCTGGAAAGGGGTTGTGAAATTGCTAATTATTCATTTTCATTGCTATGATAATTTCTTTCAGCGTTTTTAAAGATTTCAGAAGTGTATCTACAAATTAATTCTAAATCAGAATTTTGCTTTGAGGATTCCTCCAGAATTGTATTAGGGCTAATGTTGATGGCGTCGGGTTTTATTATTTTAGAATGCTTTTTAATAGATTCTAAAAACCCTTTTTGCGCAATATGCATTGCTTTTCTAATTTTTCCAATAATCACTGGTCGATTATTGAGTGTCAGAATAATTCTATCTGTGAATTGTGTGAAAGGTTCATACAGTTGACAGAAGTTATTACCCAAGATTAGGTCGACACCTAAATTTTGAAACATGCGTATCGGAGTTTTATATTCCGGAATATTTAAATGGACGGCGAAAAAGAGGGTGTTTCAAAGTTTAAAATTTGTAAGAAAATAGATGTGGTAAGTAATGTTTTAAAATCAATGCTTGTTGTTGTATGCTTAATATCAAGATATAGTTTTATAATGAAAATAACTTTGCTTAAAATTATGCCTTTCAAGGTTTTGATTATTCAGCACCAATGACAACAACGGCGGCACTTTCCCTATGGCCTCCTGCCGGCGGTACTCTCCAATGTTGTTTCAGTCACTTCAAGTTCTCAGAACAATATAACCCAAGGAAGATATCAATAGTAAGAAACTTGAAATCTTTATTTATTATAACTATCTTCAAGCATACAATATGAAAATATTTAAAAAAACATTACAAAACCCACAATGCTTGTTGTTGTATGCTTGATATGAAGATATAGTTTTATAACGAAAAAGGAATGTTTATCTCTAGACTATAAAGGTTATAGTGGTAAATTAATATTTTGGTATTTATTTATTATGAATAAATGAAATACAAGATATTAATTATACATAAATTATATTAATTGAGAATATTCCGGAATCCAATAATTGGCAATATGGGGCGCCACGTTGAAGTGTATAAGATACGCTTGGACTGTGCACTTTAATTAATAAGATTACCATAATATTAATATTATATATTAATTGATTTTAGAAAAATATATTTATGGTAATAAGATAAATATAATCAATATAAAATATTGGCAATATTTAGATTTTATTTAATATGGGATATTATAATAATAGAGATAAATCAATCTAGGAGATTTTCCTTATTTTATTGGGAAAATATTTTCTTCTCCTCCACTATTCTTTGGGGCGCCCCTCTCACTATAAATAAGAGGTGGGTGTCAAGCTCTTTTGTACATCACAATTCCATGAGCTAATAGTTCTTGAGTAAAATAGAGAGCTTCCAATAGGGAGTTTGGGAGAGAAGAAAAAGGCCGGTCTAGCAAACGGAGTTCTTCCGATAGCAATCCAAGGAGGATTTCAGCGAGGAGTTCGTGTGGATATCGATAGAGGCCGGAAGCGTGGACGGCTTGCGCACTGTACTACTCTCCGTTGACGGTCAAAGCGACGATCTTATAGATCATCAAGGTATATTCCGTCAAACTACTTAACGTGTTTATTGCGTTAAACGAAGAATGATCTAGAAAAGGAAATCAAATTTTAAATTCCGCTGCGTTAAACTAGTGATTTCCTAACATGTTGTTATAGCATTATTTTTGTCACCAGTTCTGTATACACTCAAGTTTTTGGATATCATGTCAAATTGAGCTCGTGTTGTTGCGTTGCAATGTTTCTTTGAATCTGCGGGAAAAGATATACCGGATCGGTAAGGTATTGGGATTTTTGGGGGCCTCATGCTTGAGAAATCGCAGTTGCTCCCTGAATTCCGGTATCCGTACATCGGCACCGCCATCAGATCCGATGGAAAGGTCACCTTCGACAAAATCCCTGACACACCGCCTGTGCGCCCAGACAGTACAAGGTTGGTGAGTGTCAGAACGGTTGATATCTAAAGTACTTTTTGGCATCTAGCGCAGACAACAAACCAGAGCTTGACACATGGTAGGGACGAAGGACGCTGTCCATGTTCCACCTACCCCAGGAAAGGGGACCACGCGAGATCTCCCTCACCAGGATAACTTTGATACCACGCTTGAGAACCTCACCGCATGATGGGACGACTCTCATCCGGACAGATCGAAACTCAATGTCGACGCGAGAACTATAATAAATCAAAGGAGGTCCATCTCCAGGGATAATACAAGAAATTCGACTCCGAACCGCTCAGGACCCTCACGCGGAGAAGGTATAGAGGGAACATCGAAGCAACATGAAAACAGAAAGGCCATTCCAGAAAAAATCCCGAGGTTAGAGGAGGCCCCGGCGGCCATGACTTCAGAGGTGAAGGCGAAAGTATATTTGACTAACCTGCGCTTGGCCGCCTGTGGTCTCCCACTCGTGACGGCCGATTAACAACTTCCCGTCCCGTCAAGACACGAGACCGTGGCTCCCCCTAAGAACCAGGCGGTTTCCGCATGTGAACCAACAAAGGTTGACGTAGAAGGGAGTGAATACTCATCGGCAGGACAAAAAAAGAATGTGCCAGGAAAAAGCATGGACATGGGTTCGGCCCTGGATAGATTACACCGCCATGAGAAATGGGCGCTGCATCAACGCCTGGGCCATGTCCACCTTGGAAGGAATGTGATTCCACGTCATGAGGCTAAATTCCTCGCAATGCACAACAAATCATTAATAATAAGAGGGCAGAGCAAGATATGGAATCACTCTACTATGCAAATTCAGAAGACGTCATTCAGAAAAGGTTGGTTCCCGTAAAGCATACCGAACCCAAGAAGGATGACCGGTTGGAAAAAATGGAAAGAGAAATCTCAGAACTGAAGAAAGCAAAGTAAGATGAGAAACCTGAGCCAACTCAATGGATCGATGTTCTCTCAGATGAAATACTGGATTCGCTGCCCTCGAGAGCTGTACAGTATTCGCAGTACATCAATTATAGAGGAACCACTTGTCCCTCGAATGGATAGCCGCGTTTCAGAGTCGAACTCTCCTGGCTACCATGAACTAGTCCATATGGAGTCTCACGTTTGTAGGAAGTATGCAGGTACGAGTTGCTGCTTGGCTCCGAAGTCTGCCTCGTGGATCAATCAAAAGTTAGTATGAGCTAAAGGCAAAATTTCTGAAGGAATTTGAAACCGCAGAACGGCCGAAGAAATCCATCGAGGACTTGTACGAGATTCACCAGGGAGAGGGCGAGTCATGCAGGAGCTACTATGACAGATTCATAAAAGTTTACGAGCAAACGAAGAACCTGCCCGAAAATGAGGTCAAAAGAGGTTTCCTGAATGTCATCGCTAAGGGAATGATGAAAACTCATTTTGCAATGAATCCGCCAGTGAATCTGTGCGACCTTTTCAACTAGTCCCGCATATTCGGATTGACCAAAACGTACGGCTCCTTCACCCTCTGGGAAAGGAATGAATCCAGGTGAATCCAGATCTTCGAAGGACGAAAAAAGAGAGGAATGAAAGGAAGAACGGAGTGAGGATCGAAAGAGAGGAAGAGACCGAGACAGAGAGGTAAAAAAACCAATGAATTTTGATGAATCCAAGTTCATCCCCATTAATGTAAGTCTATCTGAGATACTGTACGAAATCCGTGATCGGAGTGATAGACCAAGACCCATGTGATCCGACCCCAAGACGCGCGACGAGACAAAATACTGTGATTTCCATGAAGATCACGGTCACATCACAGATGAATGTATCACTCTGAGAAGGATTGTCGACAAGATGATCAAATACGGAGAATTGGATAAGTACAAAAAACACAATGGGGGAAACAGAAATGATCGGGGGCCTCGCAGGTATCAAAATGAAATCAAAGTGATCATAGAGGAATTCCCCAGCAATCACCTCATCAAGAGTCAGATCAATGCCATCAACATCAGAGGAAGGAAGAAACCAATCATTGTGGCTCTGGATTAGCAAGCAATATCGTTCATTCGAAGTGAGCTGGCGGGCCCACCCGGGGCGATGGAGCTACCGATAGTGGTGCAGGTCGGAATAAACGACTTTGGCATCAACCGAGTCCTTCTCGATACGGGGGCCGCTCGAGATATCATTTACCTAGAAACTCTGAAATAGTTGAAGATTAGAACTTCGAGACTTAGGCCTTATCTAGGGATGTTAGAGGGGTTTTCCAAGGATAAGGTGACCATTTTGGGCGTCGTTGATTTAGACGTTGAGTTCGGCGATCAATCGCCGTACCGAAAAGAGAAAATCGACTTCCTAGTCGTTGATCTGCATTTGCACTACACGGCAATCCTGGGAATCCCGTCTCAAAGGAAATTCCAGATGGTTGTTTCAACACCCCACTAAAGGGCAAAAAAATTTATACCGATAAAGGAATTGGAATGGTTGTAAGTCGCCCTAGAACCCTGCTAGACCATGTAACCACGAATCGAAGCGACGTTCCAGCAAGAGGAATCTACAAGAGGCCTTAGATCTAATCCTCCGAATCAGCCTCCCGACGAGCCCGAATAGACACAGTTGAGGTGACGGAGGCTCGGAATGAGCCGAATCTGTCAAAGGAGGCAGTGGAGATCAACCAAAAAGAGAATAGAGGGCCTGAGAAAGTCATTTACGAAACACTTCAAGTCAGAGACGAGTCCGATTTCATGGCCCTGTATGAATTAATCGAGGTAATCATAAATGAGAAATATCCTGATCAGAAAGTGAAAATAGGCGGGCAAATGGGAGAAAAGGAAAAAGAGGAGCTGATAGCAATGCTCAGGGAAAACTAGGATGCATTTGCTTGGGTAGTCATAGACATGAGAGGCATAGAGCCTGAGGTTGCCCTGCATCATTTGAATGTAGACCTGCGTTTCAAACCCATACAACAAAGGGCCCACCAATTTTCCAAGGAGATAGAGTAAGCGATTAAGATCGAGGTGAACAAGCTAGTCGAAGCTGGGATTGTCAAAGAACTCCAATACCCGACCTGGGCTAGCCAATGTGGTGATGGTTAAGAAGCACAATGGGAAGTGGAGCATATGAGTCAATTTTACCGACTTAAACAAAGCTTGCCCGAAAGACCCTTACGAGCTGCCACGGATCGACAGAATGGTCGATCGAATAGCTGGGTTCGAAATGCTAAGTTTTTTAGACGCGTATTCTGGATATCATCAGGTAAGGATAGCAAGTGAGAAAGAGATGACGACTTTCAGGGCAGCATGCGGAATGTTTTATTATGAGATGATGCCTTTCGGTTTGAAGAACGCCGGATCCACTTATCAAAGAATGGTCAACAAGGTTTTTGGTTCCCAAATCGGGAAAAATATGGAGGCGTACATCGATGACATGGTTGTCAAATCTGCCCGAACCAATCATCGGACGGACCTGCATGAGACTTTTGACAACGTCAAGATGCATTCTATGAAGCCGAATCCTGCGAAGTGTACTTTCGGTGTTCAAGCCGGCAAGTTTTTGGGCTTCATGGTCACCCAGAGGGGAATCGAAGCGAATCCGGAAAAAATTCAAGCCCTGGCAAAAATGATGGAGCCCGCTTGTGTGAAAGAGGTTCAGAGACTAAATGGAAGGATCGTAGCTCTGGGAAGATTGGTCTCAAAATCTGCTGACAAGTGTCTCCCGTTCTTCAAGATTCTCAAAGGGAATAAGTATTTCAAATAGACCGAGGAATGCTCGCAAGCCTTCAGAGCCATCAAGACTTATTTGGAGAGCCCCCTGTTAGTCCGTCCTATGCTAGGGGATGAACGTTTTCTTTATTTGGCGGCCTCAGACCGGGCCGTTGCTGCTGTTCTTGTCAAGGAGGACGGGACCCTCCAAAAAACCGTTTACTATGGTTCAAAAGCCCTCAGTCCCGTTGAGAGCCGTTACCTAAATGCAGAAAAATTGGCTTACTCGCTTGTCATAGCAGCCCGGAAATTAAGGGCTTACTTCTCTTCACACACGATCGTCGTACTGACCAATGGTCTGCTATGACAGCTGTTGCACAAGCCGGACCTATCATGTCGCTTGCTGCGATGGGCTATCGAGTTAACTGAATTCGACATCCGATACTAGCCTAGAAAAGCAATCAGGCTCATTCTCTAGCGGACTTCATAGTCGAAACGAGCTTCAACGAGGAAGAATCCGCCAGACAGCCTAGCTCACCGAGCGTCGACGATTTAAATACCCCAACAGTGGTCGCGCCGCAAAGACCGAGTCACTATTGGCAGATGTATGTCGATGGAGCCATGAGCCAAAATGGTTGTGGAGCCGAGGATAAAACTCTCGGAGCCAGGTTCGTCCGAAGAGATCGAGAAGGACTTAAGATTTAACTTCATGGCCTCCAAAAACCAAGCCGAATACGAAGCGGTCATAGCTGGGTTAGAACTGGCCAAAGCAATGAACGTTGAAAACGTGGAAGTTTTTTGTGATTCAAAGGTAATAGTATGCCAGATCAATGGTGCCTTCGAAGCAAGAGACGAAGTATTAAAACAATATCTTAACCTTGTCAAAAACCTGAGAAGCAGCTTCAAATACTGCGAGTTCTAAAACATACCACGCGAGCGGAATGAATGAGCGGACTATCTGTCCAAACTAATCTCCAAAGATGAATTCAGTGGTCCCTTTGTCATGTTTGAGTATCTCGAAGAGCCAGCCGTCTGTCGGGCCAAAATAATGGATATTCAACCATCTATCCCGTGCTGGATAGACGAGATTAAAGCATATATAGAAAATGGGAGTTTACCCGAAGGCACCAAGGAGGCCTAAGCCTTAAAGAAAAGAGTGGCATGCTATACGATCTTGAATGGAATTCTATAACGAAGATCTTTTTCAAAGCCAATACAACGTTGCGTCCGACCAAAGAGGTACAAGGAATATTGACAAAGCTACATGAGGGGGTATGCGGTGGCCACCCCTCCAGCCGCACTTTAGCCCAGAAAGCTTTATTACCGTGATATTATTTGCCAAAATTGGCCGAAGACACTGAAAGGTACGCTAAATGCTACGACAAGTGCCAGCGTTTCGCTGACATCCCAAGGCTACCCTCAGTAGAGCAAAGCATCGTCGTCACCACAAGGTCCTTCAACATGTTGGCGATCGATCTGATCGGTCCGTTAAAAAGAGGCCGGTCGAACTGCGAATACGTGGTCGTCGCTGTGGATTACTTCACAAAATGGATCGAGGCAAAAGTGCTTGTGAAGATCTGTGCCAGAGATATAATACAATTTCTACTGGATCAAGTTTGGACTCGATTTAGGGTGCCACAAGCCATTGTATCCGACCACGGTCCACAGTTCAGAGATGAGTTTGATGAATTTTGAAAAGAACATAATGTCAAACATTGGCAGTGTTAGTAATATCATCCGCAGCGGAAGCGATTTAAGGATCTAGATCTATAAAATACACGTAATAAAATAACTAGATCTACATCTACAAGGGGGTTGTAGATCATACCTCTTGGATCTCAAAATCCAAGTTGAAGAACCGCAATAGGAAGATTGCAAGTAGATGTGAAGAGCACCATGATCTTCCGTACGTGTGATCCAAGCAACTCCCGGTGGAAGGAAATTCTCGACTCGAACCCTTCCGATATGCTACCCGGAAAAATCTCCAAGATTTTCCCTCTTATTCCCCTTGGCCGAATTTTCCCTTTCTCCTCTCTAAGAGGTGAAAGTCGAAATCATGTGTGTGTTAAGGCTTGGGAGAACTCTCTTTATATAGGAGAGTAAAACTTAGCCTCCAAGGATTTTTATTTATCAAACAAAATAAATCCTTTAATAAAAGATAATCCCAAAATATTCTAGAACAAATCTAGGATAATATTTATCTTTATTTCTTTCCATAAATATTTATCCAATAAATATTTTATGCACATGTCTTATTAATCACAAGAAAACTAATTTCTTGTAGACTAATATATGCTTGGGTCGAAATTATCATTCTTGTGACCTAGTCACAAAATTAACCAACACACTAATTTTGGGGCCAAGATTATGAAAAATGTCTTTTCCACATATTTAATTATTTAGCCCAACTAATTTAATAGTCCACTAAACAATTAATTCACATATCGTTTTAATAAAGTCCAATAAGAACTAAATTAATATTATTAGGATTCGACGTCCGAGAATAGCTATGCTATATTAGGAGGCACGTCGGGGACCATGGACTAATAATCAGCGGCTCCGATAAATCAAATAAATAATTATAGAATAATTATATTCGATAAATCAATCACAGGAATATGCCACCATAATCCCGTGACTGCACTCCTCCGATTATGAGATTATATTTATCTCCTCACGAGAATAATAATAAGCGTCCATTGATATAATCATTACATATGGATTAATCCTCCATAGATTGCTCATTCTAAATCGGGAAGTTACCGTTAACCCTTTTTAGAACCTCTTATCCTCATTTACCATTAACCCCAGTGATCAATTAATTCATACAACTCACTTTGTGATCAATCGATGTGATATGAACTCGCGCGATCGATCAGTTTCTAGGATTAACAAATAAGGGAACTGTCTATCTACTTCCATAAATGGAAGGAATGGATTCCGTATCTGTGATAACACAGACTACTCACTCAATCCAGTACAATGCCAAGATGGGGTAATTCGGACCACGGACTCGGTGTAATCCTTAACCGTCAAGTCAAACTTCATACTTGATTCAAGCGGTTGGACGTGATCACCTCAGATTAAGATATATCCATAAATATGATCATCCATTGATTCGATAAGACTTCTCGATTACGGAATTATATCGTGAACTCTAATCAAATCGGTCCAGCCCTATACGATATATCTATCATATATAAATGCCCCATTAGGTTCTCTTAACCGAAAGTCCGGATAAGACAATCACACCAACTGTGTTCTGGGCGCATTAATAGCACGTTAAAGGAGAGACCGATACTCTCGATTAACTTCACTACGGGCTAATTGTATTTTAAGTACATCTTCACTAACTCAATCCTCCCGTGTATATACCATACACATCGAAAGTTAAGTGATTACATAAACAATATACTTAGGGTTTTCTGTAGTGTAAATACTATTGTCACATCGGTGATTATGAGAATAATAAATATGAATAATAACGTCAATTCATTTATTAAATAAAACAATTACAAAAATTGTCTTTCGGGCATCACACCTAACAGGCAGTCCTCGGTATGCTACCCCCAGGGAAATGGCCAGGTAGAAAATGCCAATAAGCAAGTGTTAAAGGTGTTGAAAAAGATCCTGGACGAGAAGGCCGGGAAGTGGGTAGACTACCTACCCGAAGCCTTCTGGGTGCTCCATACAACCCGAAAGATAACAACGGGGTAGAGGCCATTCGCGTTACCTTATGGGTCAGAGGCGATGGCACCCGTGGAAATGGCACTGCTGAGTATAAGAGTCTCCCACTTCGATGAGGCTGACAACATCACCAACCGACATATCGAACTGGACCTTGCCGAGGAAAAGCGCCAAAAGTCTCACGCTCAATCGGTTAACTACAAGCACGCCACAAAACGACACCACAACAAGCGAATCCGTAACCACTCTTTCGCAGTGGGAGATTTCGTGCTGCGTAATAGGAAGGCAACCGGCCAACAAACGGATAAGGGAAAGCTGGCCGAAAACTGGGAAGGTCCTGGGCAAGTATCGAGGATAGTAAAAAAAAAAGGACCTACATCCTCAAGGATAAAGAAGGCCGCGAGTTCAACAGGCCCTGGCACGCCGACAACTTGGAACGATATTACATGTAAGGGCAATAAACTCAACCTTTTTATTGAAAAATTTCCTATAAGGGCGTTCAGCCCGTTTTATTATGATCAATGATATTTTTTGAAGCACGAACAAATTCTTTCTCCAACAAGCAAAGCTTCTCCGACACAGAAGAAGGAAACCCAAACTCACAACAAACGAGAGAAAGTGATCGCAGAATGAAAAAAGTCAATTTATTACAAATTGTAGGAAATTTTTACAATGGAGCCAAAAAAAAGCTCCATCTTCTTCATACATCCGCTTCGGGATGAGCATAATATCGGTCTGTGGTAGGGCAGACCGACATTCCTCGGCTTCAAATACATATGCTTGAGATCATCCAAGCGAAAGGCAGAGGCAAAACATCACTCCTCAAGGTTCCAAACATGATTGCCTCAAAGTGGATCAGGGGACCCCAGTTGATGGTTGTCTCAAGAACCGAAAGAGCGTAAAGGACAAACGCTTCAACATCAATAACCTCATTAGGGTCCGGCATACAAAAGACCCGCGTGTTTAGGAAGCCCTTCCATTCCCTCTCCCTCCGATCCAGCATGCCGGCTGTCACATCGGTGCCCTCAACCCACTCGTTCCTAAGAAAAAACTGGAAGGCGTCGAACCGAGCGCCATAATAACCAGTCCTCTCCTCGAGATCAAAAAAGGTATCGTAATCCTCAGAAGGATTGGGAAGGCCGTAAAGTCATTTATGGCGGCTGGGGTAAATTCCACCGTCACCCCACGAATGGTAACGGTGGAGGTGCGATCGGCGTGGCCATTCTCTGACAAAACAGAGTAGAACTCACGCGCGAGGGTTAAATTGTACACCCCAACCGGAGTGGTGAGAAAATTCCTCCAGCCATTAGCAGTGATGATAGCCCGGTGGCCTGGCCCAATACGGCCCAGATTCAATCTCCACTCCACCATATGAACATCCACAGTACGCTCAAAAGCATTGGAGCCTTGACTTGAAGAGTCAGAGGAAGACATGGCCAAAGTTTAGAAAACTAGAAAATGAGGGAATGAAATTTTCGGAAAGACAAGATATTTAGAAAAGTTGTAAGATAGAAGGAGATGGTTCCCCCTTTTTTATAGATCCAAAAAATCAAAAGGCGGGAAGACCAAAGGTCACGATCGCTCGAATTTGAATTCAAGTCTCTACAGTAACTGAGCCGACGCTTCGAAAAGAGCAGTCATAAAGGCATCGGATGAACAAAGAGTCATTAAGACGTCGGTTGAGTGGAGTTATGATGCTTCGCGGTCCCCGAGAAACCAAACCGGCTGAGTCGAACCCGAACTTAATCGGCTGCCCATCAAAACTAGGGGGTCATTATCGGACACGGGAGAGTTTTGTTTTCAGAGGCGCTCTCATCCGCCAAAGAACCGGGGCCACAGGTAAAATTTAAAATTCAGAAACGCCAAAAACGAAGAAGCAAATACAGTACGGGAAATGATAAAACTGGACTATATAAAACAAGAGCCGTCAAGGCCAATTTCTTACAAGAAACGACAAAAGCAAAGCCTAAAGCTATTCAAAATCAGAGTCGTCTATCGGCGAATTCGAAATGACTAATGCATGCTCCACATTTGCACGCTGCGGAACCACCACGTCATCATGAGAAACGGGCATCCTGGGGGTGCGGACACACAAGCGGAAAATCAACCTAAGAAAGGGGATAGGCTCATGGAGGTCTGTCTGGGCAGTAAATGTAATTATTGCCCGGTAAATCAGCAGACCCCAATCAACCTTGACGTTATCGTCGGCCTGCATGATTGCATAGAGAAGATGAGACTCAGCCTCGGATATCTCCTCGGCAACAAATGTGGGTAACACACGAGAATTGATAAATCTTTTCCACTCCAGGTTGACCTGGCGCATCTCCGAAGCATAACCCTCAGGCAAAGGGTCCCAATCACCAGGTAGCAGACGCCTAAGAGCAGCGGCCCTATAAATCTGCCTCCTCAACTCACTACCGAGGTCCCAAACCGTCTCATAATGCAAGTATTGGGGGATAGCAGGTAGTTCAAAAAGCTCGTTAATAATGGCAGGGCCAATGGCAACATTAACCTCCCGGAGAGGAACAACAGTGGGAGCGTTCTCGGTCAAAGCTACTATTGACAATAAGAATAGAACTCCCGCACCATGGTGGCGTTATATGGACCCTGAGGTGCCTTGAGGAAGCTAACCCACATCAAATGGGCAACGCGATCACACTCGGTATAACTGATATTCTGAAAATTAAAGCCTCTCTCTACTAACATGGGAAGTTTACTGAAAATGGAGAAATAATTAGCAATGGCCAAAGGAGAGGCCGTATGGAAAAAGGGAGAATCACCAAAATTTTCCATAACAACGGGAAACAAAAGCTCAAGGAGGAAATATTCTGGAAGGAAGAGAAGCAGAGAAAAGATGTGTTCTGAGTAAGAGCAAAGCTCCCTCCTTTTATAGCGTGAGGAAAATAATCCAACGGAGGAAATAAAGCTAATCAGACTGTCAAGATGGAAAGTCGGTTTGGATTTCAAAATATGAATAAGCATTAATGGAGGAATAGTTATCGGAACAGCTGATAGCAAAATACTTAACCGCAAACTTTAACCGACAGAGTATCGGGTCAACGAGAGTATAGTGGTCACAAGGTCGAATCCACAGGGAGTAATAGTGAAGTACCAAAGTCGACGTCTAAACTTGGTTCAGGTCAATATTACGTGAAAAGTATTATAGCTAATGTAGAAAATAAATATTATTCTAACGGATTTATCTAGGTGATTAAAAGGCATAGCCGAACTACGATCCAACAGGTTACTTTTACCCCACAGGAAAGACTTGACAAGGAGTGTGTCTTAACCGACCTACCTATCCAATTCAGTTTATATGGCATCCACGAGTGTCAACTCCTTATTCTTGCGTTAAGGTCTGAACAACTCTCGCTTAACCCCCTATACTAGGCTTATTAACCCTCCCTTTAGAATGCTAACTCGCCTAACATGGTTGACCAGAATAATGAGCCGCTCGGGAACCTGATAAGAACCTCACATAGGCATAGTCCTAACGTCTAGCTAGGTTGTCAATCTAACAATCAAGGCTATGTCGAGTGATTCTAATACCCGTATCCCACACCTCGCCGCAAAATACATATATAAGCTCGATGTGTGTGCAACAGTGAACAAGGTTGTCAATCTCATTCAAAGCTATTAAAACAATCAAAACAAGTTTTAGAACTTGAATTCATCATACAAACGTTCAATTAAGCGCTACACAACTCCCATCTCATCCCCTTTGGGATTTTCACCCATTTTCACATAATTCAGCTACACAACTACTTTAGCTACTCATGATGGAATTGAAAAACGAAATAATAATGAAAGCGATAATCAAAGACATAATCAAATAATTGAAAGACAAAGAAATAATTACCATAAAAGATGAAACCTTGAATTGTATGAAAATCTCCTTCAAAAGATGAAATCTTGGATCACGAATCGAAAATCTAAGCTATGAAAGTTGTATAGAGTTGCTAGGAATTATATCTATGATTTAAGGATTGAAACAACGTTTAAACTAATGCAAATCACCTTAAAACCGCCCCTAAGAAACCCTAAAACGTCTAAGTACTCAATAGATATAATATGGGACCGAAAAAAGGGGTTTTTACAGGTTTTTGCCACATCCCGACCGCAAACGAGCGTTTGTGGCAAGGCAAACGCCCGTTTGACTGAAAAGCCAACTCGCTGTCCTTAGTAAATCAGCAATAACATTTTGTGTGGAGCTCCGATTTGAACTATTCAAGATGCGTTGGAAAGCTCGTTCAATTCCCTACAACTTTCATGAAGACGAATTTGCTAGGAAATTCCTCCAAGATGGGTCAAAATAAAGATTAACGTTACAGGTACAGCGAATCTGATGCTGTCGGGGCCAAATGCCAGTTTGCATCCTTGCAAACGCCAGTTTTCCTTATACGAGTCAGGCTGAACCCATCCAAACGTGCGTTTGAGGTGATTTGGATGCTAGTTTGCCTGAAAACCCAACTTTCAGTATCATGTGAACACCCGTTTGAGCTGGCCAAACGCTAGTTTGGGGTAGGCTTCAGTATTTTCATCATAACATCACTTCTGGGGCTCCAAATGAGATGATTCAAAATTCGTTGGAAAGCTGATTAAACGGTCTACAACTTTCATCAAGACAACTCTTCCTGAAAGTGTCTCCAAGTGTGACCAAAATTCCCCTGAAGTTACTGGTTCAGATTTCGTCAATGATTCTTCACTCTTTTCTCCTCCTTGGCCCCAAATCTCGTTCTTTCTCGAGACTCTCTTCCTTATTCTTCACCTTATACATCAATATAAGCCTGAAAACAAAGACACGAACACCAAGGCATAATATACATTGACGGAAACCTAACGAAATCCACATAAAACACGAGTTTTTAGGACGAAAACGCCTTTAGTCTCGAAACATGCATATAAGTGAATATCGTTCATATCCTATCCATAATAGCCCAAAATAACCATGAATAACTCGTAAAAGGAGGTAATCTCATATAAGAAATACACTACAATTTGACTCCCATCAACTACCCCCCACTTAGCTTTTGCTCGTCCTCGAGCAAACAAAGCGACTATAAAATGTAACATAGAGTCAACATTGTAGTCATACACGGGATCATCATATGCAAAGGGTAAGTGAAAACAACCAGGCAAATGCAATTGAGTCTAATCCTCCCTTATTACAAAAACAGAATGTGAGTGTGTGCATAGCTTCTCATTCATTCATCACAGTTAACCGGTTCAGATTATAGATGCATGACTATTGTTGTTACACCAAAGGCTTATACTTCATAAACATCTCCACTAATCGAGGTCAAATCAAGGCTAACTAAGGTCAGGTAGGACTTGCAAAGTTGTAACGTTAGGCTAGGGACAGGGTTAAACGAAAGGATAAAAGAAATATCAAAAGAGAAAAACGAGTGAGCTTAATCAAAACTTCTTGAAATTGCCTCATAACTCACCTCCTTAGCTTGGCTCAAGCAAGCATTCTCCTTCTTTACTCTCAATTCCAAACATAATTCAATGAAAACTCGTTCACCAACGCCACTTTGGAAGAATTAATACACGGCCTTCATCAAACATTCTTTGACTCAACTTTTTTCAAACACTTTGTTCCATTTTTTTTTGACTGATTTTGATTTTTTTTTTCTTTTTTTTATAAACCAAACACCAATAATTTTTGCTACCCATTCTCATTCATAGTACAAAAGATTCACAAACACCACACTTTGATACACATCTTCACCACCCCACATTTGTGCTAGCAAGTGTGCCCAAAATAAGATTAAAACTCACTCGTAGGGTGCCAAAGAAATGTAGACCACAAATAAAGGCTAAGGGTCGGTAATTATAGGCTAATCAACAAATGGCTACGTTCGGGTGGGGGTCTAACCATCGTACAAAGGCTCAGAGGGGTTTATGTGGAAATTATGTACAGGGTTGGCTATTTGGCTCTAGTTGGGTCAAAGAAATGCCAGGACCGTCATCCCTTAATCTACCAAGATTGACCTTTCTATTTCGCCTCGAAGTTAATCATATAAGTTCTAGGTTACAAAATAGACTATGACAACTATAAGCACACTAATTACCATAACTCATGATATTGAAGCTATTAAGTGCGTGTGTAGTCCATTTTTATAACATGATCACACTTAACTCGCATGCATTTACTCAATTGTAGAACACTTAACTTAAGGATATCATGATTCAACATATAACACAACATCAATCCATGAATTTTTTTAAAATATGGCCCAAATTCACACGATATAGCAAAAAACTAAGCCTACAAATCATTCAAGTATATGAAAACATGGCATAAAAATGTATCAACAAAAACAGTGAAGCTAAGTCTCCTACCCCCCACTTAAACGAAGCACCGCCCTCAGTGTGTGAGTGAGAAAGGAAAAAAAAACTTAGTTGAACTGTCGGCAAAGCTCATCGAATGCAATGCAACAACCACAAATGTATCTCCCAGGGTGCCTGTGCTACAAAGTAAACACAAAGAATTCTCTACAACGAAAGGTCGCCCGACGCCCCGCTTAAAGATTCCGGACGCTCGTCCACTATTTTCAGCAACAGCACCCAAACTTGTAACGCCTATATCTCGGCCTCAAGTCGGAATGGAGTGATCTGTAAAATCCCTGTAGAATCCTCTCGTCAAGCCTCGCAACCTTCTGATAGGTCCAGAGTCAAATCGGTTGGCATTATCATCAAGAACTGCGTTGAAGTTCAGCGCTACCCGAATCTCACGATTTTCTTCCTCTAGACGTCCGCTCAAGATCTCGAGGCATATCTGCCTTCACTTTGAATCCTGTGCCAGACGCCTGCTCATCCAAATGGCCCAAACTCTTCAGATCAAAATACTCGACGCCGGCGTCGCTGACAAACGCCTGGCCCACTGACGTGGACCCGGACGAACGCCCATATGTGGCCGAATCCCGATTTCCCGATCTTTATCTCCTCCTTCTTCCATCTTATCTCTTCTTTTCATCTCTATCTCCTATTAGCCTTGAATTATATCAACATTTGATCATCAATTCAGCCTCCAACATGTACCTACATGACATCAAAAACACTGCAAAACGTAATACAATCCAAATACCTTTGAAATAACAATAAAAACACATACACAACCTCATTTTGCAAATAAACTAATTAAAATCTTACTTGCTTAATAAATCATTTAAACACCTGCTTTAAGATTATACAAATACGAGGAAATTATTATCAAAATATAACGCTAAAAACCGAGCATAAAATACTTCTTAACAACTCCCTTATTACTTAAAACCTTGCTCGGCCCCGGAGCAAAAGCAAAACAAGATAAAGCGCTCGGAAATGAATATAGACATCTCAAACACATTTACCATAATGGCCAATAAATTGTAGTTCACCGCCGCTGTGTGTGTGCATAGCCATAGAAAATTTCCACTAAATCCAAACTTGGAGGAACTCAAAGTAAACTCCAGTTAACACCCCCTCATAGAAGAAGAATAAATGACACTCATATGTGCACTCTACAAACGTGATATATCCCGGCAAAGAATGATCGAATATATCTAGGGCCTTTCTAAATACTCAGAGGATACTCTCCTTGGTATATCCATCGCCTTATACTGGACAAGATTAATCTAAAACTAAGCCTTATATTCAATTTCGTAAATAATATCTTAGTTGATTTAGCCATTTCACTTTAAAACACACATTAGAATGTTGCTTAGCCTCTCATAAGAGCGTGCACAGTGGACATTCTTGAGATAACACCCTACCTTACTCCAATTCATAAGGCAGCTCTTCCTACCTGGCCGTGAGCTTTTGGTCATCATAGGAAACAGACATAATGTGGTAATACCACTACCTCACCCAAATCACCTACTTAGCTTCACACACACATGGCCTGTATTCATTTAAATTTTTCAACTTCCTCATTTGACAAATAGTTAAATGTGTTACTTATCACATTCAAACGCTCTAGATATCTAAAGCGATAAATGCTACACTCGAACTCAAATACAAAACCATCATAAATCTTCACGATATGTTGGAGCACTGGCTAGCACAATGACTTATGGCAAGATAATCAAAAATCACTAATCCAAACGTGTATAACTTTATAAAAATAGCCTCATCGCTCACTATGGCTCGTGGAAAATAATTCGGGTGAATCAACTAACTTACTTTAATATATGGTATAAAGCATCATGAATATAACAAACCCCAACAAAAACATGCATTGCTCACTCGAGAGCAAACAAAATTTTGAAAATTTAGCCTATTTTAGCATACAAATAATATTTAAATGAGCAAATGCACAAGCATATATAGATAAATCCTTCCCTACATCTTAAATTACAACATGTCCCTATTGCAGTGTAATACAAGTAGTGAAAACTTAGCTGATTTGTCGGTCCACGTAACTGGCAATTTCGAAATGTCAAGCTCGATCCAATGCTC
The DNA here is from genome assembly GCA_026214975.1 of Gentiana macrophylla. Lineage (NCBI taxonomy): Eukaryota > Viridiplantae > Streptophyta > Magnoliopsida > Gentianales > Gentianaceae > Gentiana > Gentiana macrophylla. Next base: position 48,326,522 of record CM047817.1, read on the forward strand.
GCTTAGGAGATCAATGACCAACTGAAAACCGCGCAGGTCATCTAAAACTCACAAGGCTAATGCAAATACTCCCGCACTCAAAAACAAAGAAAGTCACTCTCGTAAAATAAGGCGATTATATTTGGCAGCGCATAAAAGCGATGTAGATAGATAAGAGGAAATCGTGGCAAACAATACTTTGACCCTTTATAGGACTCGGAGGGCTGAATACAATGCAAACAAATCCTAATAAAATCTGAATTCAAAACAACGTAAAAACAACGAAAGAAAAGAAACGGAATATAATAAGGTGATATCTAGATGCCTCCTAGTAGCGCGACTTAATGGCTATTGTCGTTAGCCTTATTATTATTTGAAGCTCAGTTCTTGGATCAAAGCATTTGAACCTTCTCACCCACACCTGTCGCGGTAAGCTTTGGTCAAGAATGAATGGCCGTAAAGGAAATGACTTAAACATACACGGGCTAAATCTTTATAGCTTCCAACACGCCAAACTTCTACGGTGGCTGACTTCTCTTCGCCTTCAAGCTTTGATGACATCCGCGCTGACGCCCTTCCAATATTCTTCCATATCCCAACTACTCGCACTAGAATCTCCTCGATTGATCACAACCGTCATCCTCGTAGTCGAAGTTTCGGCTAAACTCGCACGCACTTGTCGACTTTGTGGGTGCTACACCCGGCGATATCGAGAAATCGAAACACCAAAGGCTTTACTCTGGGTCTTCACCAAACGTAATGCTTTTCTGGTATGACCATTCACTGAACGGTTGATCGCCAACCGCTTAAGGTTCTAGAACGCCTCCAGGATGATTTGTAGAATCTCAAAGTGGCCGACTTAACGCGGTCCTTAACTTTCCAGAAAATGTATGTAAATTTGGGAATTATATAAGAACTTAGTTCGCCTATTGATGGAATTCTCTTTCTTAATCTTAGCATCGTGAGAGAGCTTTCATATCTTATCTTTACTAATCCTCGCACTTGTCATAGCCTGGAGTCCGACCGTTTAGCCCATGAATCACCGAGTCGTGATGTTGTCCACAAGATCGGGAAATCAAAGTTCGTAAACTTTGTAGCCCAATAAGCTCGGCGCTCCAACTCGGTTGCTGCAGATGACATGGTTTCTCCTTTGTACCATTTGATATTTAGATGTCCCTATAGGGTTTTATAGGCGAAAGGGCCTATATGCCTTCAAAGTATATCGCCCAACTTCGCATCTGGGGCTTTTCTTGATGACTGCTTCGCGCCTTCCTCCAGATTTTCATGACTCGTTGCTTCGCTAACCCCACCACTAGTCATCGGATGATACGGTGTGCCAGCGCTTTGTGACGAATACTATACTTTCTCGATGACTTTTTCCAAAGGCCGTTACAAAAGTGTGTCCTTCATCATCTGACGAAGGCACGTGGACATCCAAACTCACAAAGATATTCTTCAAAAATTTCATGACTGCTTTGATGATCATTGTGAGGAGTGGCCACCGCCTTCACCCATTTTAAAGATAGTCGACGCGAAACTAAGATGTATTTGTCACATACAAGATGATGGAATGGTCCTATAAAATCGATGCCCCAAAACATCAAAGACTTCGCGATCATAAGGATGGCTCAGGCACGTCAAATCGCTTTGTCAAAGCCCGGTTCTTTTGACAACGATCACAAGCTTCTTACGTAGAAGCTTCGTGTCTTTAAAGATCGCTACCAATAAACTGGATTGAAAGATTCGCAATCGCTTTCCAAGGACTCAAAGTGACCACCGCAACTCCACTTGGCATTGTTTTCGGATGATATCGCTGCTGCTCGTGATTCGAACACACCTCTCGCGAAACCATCTTTGCAAATCTGAAAGGTAATAGTTCATCCCAAACGAATATTTCATCGTAGAAGAACTTCTCTTCTCTTGATAAGATATTTCAGATCAAGGTATTTGGCATTAAGGTAGTTTACAATGGAGATAAACAAGGAACATGTGAGAACGCTATCGATCAACATGATGTTTTCTGTAGATGGAAAGTAAAGATCTATATCATCCTGGCCCATTCTTTCCTCATTTAACATCCTAGACATGATCCGGCTACTACATTCTCTACGCCGCTTCTTGTCTTTGATTTGAACGCCAAACTCTTGTAGTGGTCGTGATCCAACGCAGAGGCGCGGTTTAGCATCCTTTTAGTCATCGACACGTTAGCAAAGCAGTCAGATCACCCACGCGCATCACTTGAGCACCTGACAAGTAATTCACGAACTTGTCCATAGCAAACACTACGCCACAATTCGTAGTCGAGAAAGTTAACTTGGCGGCGATTCAACGGTGTGGTCGGGCGATAGGTCGGAACTTTCTTCCGATTCGCGTTCTAAGATCGCACTAACAAAAGATAGCTGGATGCATCGCATATAAGCTCAGGCAAGTTCAACCAGGTGAAATAAGAATTGAGCAGATCGACGCATTTATTTTGAGCCTCAAACGCTGCGCTTGCAAATTCATCATCAAAATCAAAAAGTAACGCCTTCTTTTAGTATAGTGTATGGGCTTGGGCGATCCTTGAAAGTCCCGATTAATCTCCTATAGCTTCTGACATGTCCGAGAAAACTCTCGACTTCTAACATTCTTAGATAACTCATCTTTCAATAGCTTCAACCTTGGCCCTATCTACTTCTATACTTTCATGATACTTTGTGGCCAAGAATCTATGCCTTCATCTACTATGAAATGGCATTTTCCCAATTGAGCACTAGTTAAGTCCTTTTTCCACACATCTGTATAACACCTCGATCAAGATTATCGAGGGCAATCATCGGAAGGATTGACCAAATGACTCTAGAAATCATCTTATAAAATTCCATGCACTTTCAACTAGCTCACAATATTGCCATCATACACCTTTGAAAGGTGGCCGGGCATTACAGAGACTAAATGCATCCGCTACCGCAGGCGAATCGTCCGGCAAGGTGCAAGAAAGTGGTCTTCTGGTCACTGTGGTTTATGGTATCGGAAGCATCCCACATCCATCCGTGAAGCGAGAGAGGAATGCGGCCCCGCCAGACGCTTCAAGCATCCGTCTATGAACCTGGCGGGAAAATGATCCTTCAAAGGTGACTCATTGAGTTTTCTGATAGTCAATACAGCACTTATAGCTCGTGATGCAGAGCCCTCAATGCTATCTCTCTCCTTCTCATTTTTCCTCAATCGTAATTCCACCTTTGGGAATCCACTTGAGTTGGGGATACCACGTACTCACTGGTCTGCAGTTTCGGCGAGAAATAAGGCCCAGTATCTGTGGCTTGATAATTTTCCTTCTGACTACCTCTGTAATGCGGAGGGTCGAGCCTTCTCCGAGGCCAGTCTAACTCAGTTTTGTACCCTCCTGGCCTTGATTTTAGCACAGTAGATGTCGGGAGACATCCCTGATATCTCCCACCACCATCCAAAGGCTTTTCATTTTCTTTGGCAAGATGTTTAACAACTTAAGCTCTTCTATGCCTAGAGAAGCTTGGCAGATGACTGCATCGGGTTGCTTGTCACCTTCCTTCTTAAAAACACATACTGGGTGATGCTATAGTAACGGTTTCCAGTATTTCAAATCTAAGGGAGGATCCTCTCAGACTTGATTTGAAAAGATCTACTCTCTCACACTCAATAATCGCTGAGCTTACTTTATGGTCTCAACGCCGCTGTGCTTCTTAAGTGTAGGTAACACAAACATGGAGATGTATATATATAAGAAAACAAACATGGAGATGTATATATATAAAGAAAATATCGGCTATTGCATGTGTTGGACTTATTTCTATGTTTTGATGATGAGTGCCATACTAGCTGTTATAGTACAAAGGCAAAAAGATGTCTAGATCAAATGTATAGGTTTATTAGAGTTTGATTCATAAATAGGTTTGATCAAACAAGCACTGTAAAGGGCTGCTGGTTGATATCAACAGACTAGTCTAGGTCAGTAGGGTAGATAGGTCGAGACTAGTCCGAACTCTCTTTGAAGACCAAGACTGGAGGTGAGGCTCAAACTCGCCACATAAGGCTAAGGGATCAAACTTAGTAATTAAAGTCAAGGATATGGAATCAGAATTTAGGCAAGTCTGTGATGACCTAAACTGATTACATATACCTTGTGTTGAAGGTCTAAGTTCCATAAGTTGGATGAAGTTTGGAACTTGGTTATATTTAAAAAGGTGTAATCTAACTTCACAAACAAAAGTTAGATAAAAGAAATCAGCTGCATTATATTTTATACACAGCAAATTGTCGTTCAAATAGATCGATAGTACTTCAAAGCAGATCGATGAACCTCACGATATATACCTCGATTGATTCAAGATTATATTGGAAGATTACATGGATAAGGACATCCAACTACCTCTGATTTGATCAAACAAATCAGTGGTTAGGATTAAAAGAATGTTGGGATGATTCAGGACTTTATCCAATGGACACAAGTCAAAGGGTGGATGATCGCATCACAAAAAGGAATTCTGACAGTGTCAGTCCTATGAATAGTGACAGAATGCAAATCAGATGGGACAAAAACAAGGAACGATTACATTTGAATTTCAAATACAAGTCACATGCATTCTTGCCTATAAATAGAAGACTTTCAACTCAGAAACTAGATGATGAATTTTGGAAAAACTTTAAGAGATAACTCTGAGCTGAAAAACACCCTGCTGAACTTACTGAGTATAAAGCTGCTGATCTAGAGAATTTCTTCAAGTTCATTCTGTATTCAAGCTACATCAAGATTACACACTTGAAGCCTACAAGCTGCTGATTATATCATCCTAATCAAGCTACTGCAACTGAATCATTTACTTGACTCACTCTTTATTTTATAAAGAACCTGCTGAAGATAGTGAAGCATCTGTTGGGTGTGAAAGACTGTTGTTTGTGGTGGAGCTGGTGAAGAGGCAATCTTACCCTTCAAGGACCAGTGGAAGACTCAGGAGCAACAATCCTACCTGCTCTGGCCAGCTTGTGAAGCCATAGTTATTGGTGAAGGACAAGCAACTTAGGAATCTTTGTAACAGCTACATCAAAGATCTCTAGTGAATTTCCTCCAACATCACAGGAGAAGAGTGGACTGACAGGATTACACCACCTGGAACCACTATAAAATCTGCTTACTTACTTTCAGCATTTACATTCTGCACTTACTTTATTTAACACATCAACCTACTGAATCTAGCAACTGAAATCACACACTTGCACTACTGAGTATCTAATACTTAGTATCATATTTAACAACAAGTAACAAGGCTTAATTTTGATATAATTCCATTTGCACAAATTCAAACAAATCGAATCACCGTCGATGAACTCACATTTATCAAAGAAAGTCATCGAGGTCTCAACAGACTCATCAAGTATCGCAGATCTGCTGAAGTTGCAATTTGTTAACTCCAAAGTTTTAAGTGTTAAGTTTATTCACCCCTCTAAACTTAACCAAAGCCTTTTCAAGGGACCAACAATTGGTATCGGAGCGATTAGCTTGCTTTGAAGAAATCCTACTTGTTGTGCTTGTGAAAATTCTTTGAAACTTTCTTTCAAGTTACTGATTTTCAAAAACTTGCATCATAGATAACACACATTATGCTAGAACTATCTTGATGTGTTCTCTAGATAAATTTGATGAGTATAAACGTCGAATGCAGCTTACCTTGCTCGCAACTCATGATGAGATGATGGATGTACTAATCGATGGGCCACCGGAGATTACCAAGGCAATAACAATTGGGTGATACAACCGAGTACATTCCTAAACCAAAAGAGAATGGAATGCGTAAGGCAGAAAAAGAGCAAACCTCAACAACATTGCTATTGATATCATTTATAGAACTTTGGATAGCAATATGTACATGAAGGTTAAAGATTGCAAAAGCAAGCAAGGAACTTTGGGACAAGATACATTTGATCTGTGAAGGCACCGATGCAATAAAGAAGAATAAAATCGGTGTGGCGGAAAAGAGGTTCCAAAAGTTCAAGATGCTGCCAAATGAAACCATTGAGCAAGTGGAATCAAGATTCAATGCAATCCTGGATGAACTTACCCTGCTAAGTCTAAGTTATTCAAAAGAAGAAATAAACACCAAAATCTTGGAGGCTCTGCCTGCAAAAGATGTTTGGAAAATGAAGGTAACTGCAATAGAAGAAATGAGAAAGTTGCATGAAGAAGACACCTTCAAGTTGTTTTCAGATCTCAAGGCTTATGAATTTAGCAAAAAGCTTGTACCTGAGACTGAAAAGGAAGAACCAAAGACCACTGCATTGGCTGCTTCACATCAGGAAGAAACATCTGGAGGACAAGATGATCTGTTGGATGAAATGCAAGAGCATATTGCCCTACTGAGCAAGAAAATCAGGATGATGAAGACTGGAAAGGCCCCTTCAAGAAACTTCACAAAAAGGCCTACTGAAAGAAGGAAAGAAGAATCAAAGAAAGATAATGATTATCTCAGGATTTCATTGCAAGAAACCAGGACACTTCAAACTGGTGATCGTCCCGAGTTAAAACAAGGCAAGGAACCTGATTATCTTTGCTTCAACTGCAAGAAGCCTGGACATTTTAGACCTGATTGTCCAGACCTACTGAAGACCAAGAGTCAACAAAGAAGACATGGCAAGAAGGCTATGGTTGCTGAAGATGAATCAGGGTATGATGTGGAATCTGAAAAGGGAAATGAATCAGATGACACAACACTGGTTGCTGATATGGAAGATTATGCCTTGATGGCCAATATGGATGAAACTGAGGAGGTATACAACACTGTATCTATCAATACTCCTGCTGGAAGTGATTGTGAATCAACTTGTGGTTCAAATCCTAGAAATTCTGACAACAATGAGACTTTGGATGCCATCCTTAATCAACTGAGGATAATACAATCTGGTTATGAGATTGTGAAGGCTGAAAAAGAAGCTCTTGAATTGGAAGTTGGAAGATTGAAAGCTGAATTAAAGGTTCTCAAAGGTAAGGAAAAAGATGTTGGACAGAATCAGTATAAGTCTGCTGAACATCCAACAGCCTCTGAATCTACTGAACCATCTTGTTCCACATCTGCATACAAATCAGGAAAGCCTTATGGGGATAGAACAGGGCTTGGATTTGGAACTCAAAGAATCTAACAAGAGTGGATCCAATGAAGGTCACCAACCTGGTACTGTGGGTCCTAAGTTTGTGCCTCGCACTAGATTCAACTCCCAAAGAAGGTTGCTAAGGCAAGAAACCCAATGAGAATGCTTCAAGGAAGCAAAATCAGAAGTCAAAGAAGTCAACAGCTCCTAATAAAAAGAGTAAATCTAAAAATAGGACTGTTGTGCCTTCTAAGCCTGCTGATAGCAGACCTGCTGCCAAGTCTGCTAGACCACAGAAGGCTAAGAAACATAAATATTCCAAGAATAAGAATCCTAAACCCAAAAATGTTAATCATTCAAGGGATACTTATCTCAGGGGGAAAGGTAGACTGTTCCCTACTGATGATGATTGGAATATTCCTGCATCTAATGCTAGAAACAGTAAGTATAACCATGCTACTAGGGTAAAACCTAGGCAATGGGATCAGCAAAGGACTTACACAAGACCTCAGCAGACTCCATATTACAGGGCTGTTCCTAACAGACAACAAACAAATGGTTATACTAATGCTTCTAACACCAAGAATCACTTTAAACAAAGATTATAAACCAAAAGGCCGAAAAACATATGTGAATCCTACACAACCTCTTCGTTAGAACCTATGGATGTGTGGAATACATGTATGAACCAAAGTATGACACTTTTAGGAGAAGACCTTATGGAAACTTACCAAAAGTCATGCTTACCACTGACCCCTATGGACCCAAACAGGTTTGGGTACCTAAAATGCATTTACTCTGTTTTGTAGGGTGTCTGGTACTTTTACAGTGGATGTTCCAGACACATGACAAAAAATAAGCACTGTTTAACAAACTTTGTGGCAAAAGATGGTCTAAGGTGAATTTTGGCAACAAAAATACACCTGGATACACAAGAGGATATGGCACACTTGTGAGAAATGGACTTACTATCAATAATGTTGCATATGTGGAAGGACTGGACTACAACTTCTGAGCACTGGACAATTCTGTGACATAGGATACAAAGTCACTTTTGACAAAAACAATTGTATTGTCATTAGTGAAAGAGGTGATCAAGTTGTACTTGTTGGTAGAAGACAACAGAATATGTATGTTGTGGATTGGTCTCATCATAGCCTTCGAAACACCGCTGATTGTGCATACTAAGTCTGAACTCAATTGGTTATGGCACAAGAAGTTGAATCATTTAAACTTTGATGATATCAATCAGTTGGTGAAGAAGAAGCTAGTGATTGGTTTACCTGAGATCACATTCAAGAAGGATGCTATATGTGATGCATGTCAGCAGGGTAAACAAATAAAGTCAAGTTTCAAGTCAAAGACTAAACAATTAACTAATAGAGTGTTGGAGCTTATGCATATGGATCTTTTTGGACCTATAACTCCAACAAGTGTGACAGGAAAGAAATACACCTTAGTGGTTGTGGATGATTATTCAAGGTACACTTGGGTGATATTTATGAACAAGAAAAGTGAAACACTTCAAAGCTTGCCTAATCTTTTGAAGAGATTACAAAATGAGAAAAGTTTAACACTAATAAAAATAAGATCAGATCAGGGTACTGAATTTCTCAACAAAGTGATAAGAGAATACTGTGAACAGAATGGTGTACTACATCAACTTGCTGCTGCTGGTACACCTCAGCAAAATGGGGTTGCTAAAAGAAGAAACATGACTTTAAAGGAAGCAGGAAGAACAATGATATATGAAGCATTGCTACCTGAAAGATATTGGGCTGAAGCAGTCAATACAGCATGCTATACACAAAACAGAACATCAGTGAACTAGAAGCTGCTGAAGACACCTTATGAGATTTGGAATGGAAGGAAACCAAACATATCCTATTTCCCTCCATTTGGAAGCAAGTGTTTTATCCTAAATCACAAAGTTCATTTGAAGACATTCCAACCAAAATCAGATGAAGGAATTTTCTTGGGATATTCTTCAGTCAGCAAGGCATTCAGGGTGCTGAACAAGAGGTCACTGAAACATGAAGAATCAATTTATGTTGTGTTTGATGAACCTAAGTTTACTAGTTTGGAAGATGAAGATTGTGAACCTGCTGAGAATCAACAAGTCACTGATCCAGATTGTGTTGAAGTTTTGGAAAGATTCAATGACTTGAAAGTTTCGATCATCGCTTCTCTTCGAACACCTCGCTGATAATGTTATCGATGCAACAATCGAAGCGCTTCAAGGATCTCACTGAACCCCAGTAGAAGAAGCTACAAGCAGACCTATCAAAGATGAGGTTCCTGATAATCAATATACCCAGAATCCACAATGGTTAAGGAATCACCCTGCAGAACAAGTTATTGGCAATGTACAGCAAAGTGTGAGGACTAGAAGACAACTGGAAGCTATGTTTACTTGTTTTCTATCTCAAATGGAACCTAAAGTTGTTGAAGAAGCAATTTCAGATCCAGGTTGGATAATTGCTATGCAAGAAGAATTAAATGAATTTGAAAGAAATCAAGTTTGGACACTAGTTGAAAGGCCAAGTCATGCAAATATCATTGGTACTAAGTGGGTATACAGAAATAAACTTGATGAATCTGGTACCATTGTGAGGAATAAGGCCAAACTAGTTGCAAAAGGCTATTCTCAAGCAGAAGGAATAGATTTTGATGAAACTTATGCACCTGTTGCAAGATTGGAAGCTATCAGATTATTCTTGGCACATGCTGCATATAAGAACTTCAAAGTATATCAAATGGATGTCAAAAGTGCATCTTTGAATGGCATTCTAGAGGAGGAAGTGTATGTACAACAACCTCCTGGATTTGAAGTTAAAGATCAAGAAGATAAAGTGTATAGACTCAACAAAGCACTTTATGGACTAAAACAAGCACCAAGAGCATGGTATGAGACTCTATCTCAATTCTTGGTGGATAATGGTTTTACAAAAGGCACCATTGACAAGATACTTTTCAGAATCAGTGAAGGGGACTGCACCCTGCTGGTACAAATTTATGTGGATGACATAATATTTGGTTCTGAAAATGATTTACTTTGTGAAAAGTTTGCAAATCTAATGAAGAGTAAATTTCAAATGAGTATGATGGGAGAAATGAATTACTTCTTGGGATTACAAGTTAAACAAATGAAAGATGGAATCTTCATTCATCAAACCAAGTATACCAAGGAGTTGCTGAAGAAGTTTGGTATGGAAAACAGCACTAAAAATTCAACCCCTATGAGTACAAACATCAGATTGGATGAAGATAAAGAAGGCAAAGATGTTGATCAGACCTTATACAGAAAGATGATAGGCAGTCTGCTGTACCTTATTGCCAGCAGACCTGATATATCCTTTGCTGTAGGTGTTTGTGCAAGATTTCAATCTAAACCTAAAGAAAGTCACTTAGGTGCAGTCAAAAGAGTTCTCAAGTATCTTAAAGAGACTTTGGGAGTAGGGATATGGTATTCCAAGGAAGGAAGCTTCAAATTTATATCCTACTCAGATTCTGATTATGCTGGATGCAAGATTGATAGAAAAAGCACCTCAGGAACCTATCAGTTAATGGGAAATAGACTGGTCTCCTGGTTCAAAGAAGAAATGTAATTCTATATCAACTTCCACTCTTGAAAATGAGTATATAGTCTGCTTTGAGTTGTTTGTGCACAAATACTATGGCTAAGACAACAATTAAGGGATTATGGAATTGAAGAAAAGGAAATTCCAATTATGTGTGACAACACAAGTGCAATTGCAATCACGTAAAAATCTGCTTTTGCACTCAAGAACCAAGCACATTGATGTAAGACATCAATTTATAAGAGATCATGTTGAAAAGAAAGATGGGTGGTGGTTCTATACATCCCTCATCAAGATCAACTTGCTGATATTTTCACTAAACCACTTGACAAAGGAAAGATTTGCCAAATTAAGGATCGAACTTGGAATTATCAAAGTTGGTGATATTCAAAGAATGTACTTTGAATTCACCAAGGGATTAGTCTTTGCTATGTTGGGTGAGCTCACTTAGCAGATTAGTCATTGGTATCAACAATTCCATGTACTTATGTTTGGACAATTGAGCAAATGAGGTTGCCAAGGGGATTGGTCTTTGTCATGTTGGGTGAGCTCACTTGATGATCGGGCCATTGGTATTAAACATCATCTTGTATTATCAATTGAACAAAACAAGGAGAAATTAAGGATCAAAGAGAGTCACTTTGTCGCCAGTGTCGGGCACTGTGACGCCAGATCGCCGAGCCCACCTCGCCGAGGACTACCTGCCGAATGGAACGTTACTCACCAAATTTTATTTAAGTCAAAAAGCGCTTTGGCGAGATATTTATTTTATCCATTATTACCATGGTTAACACGATCTAACGGTTACAAACGTTATGGAGGAGTAATGGGCCACGTGTCAAGACAGCATTTATTCAGATTAATCGTGGTCAAGCATCAATGTACGTGCACTGACAGTTACAACTACTCACTGTCTATTTATATAGGCTACCACACAACAGATTCTCTAGTTGCAAAATCTGCTTTATCACTGCGATTTTTACACTGTGTGAACACATATTTGAGAATCAATCTTCTTCATCTCATTCTTCTCATACAAATGGCGGAAAAGGTTGATGTCAAGATTGAATCAAGCCAAAGTGTTAGAGGCTTTGTTGTGGATGCAAACAGAACTGAATTGGCCATTAATATCGGTCGAAGAATAAGGAGATATGCTGGACTGGAGAATGTGCTGAATATATGACTGGAGACAATCTCTTACACAAATGTTGTCAGTTTCTGGAGAAACATTCAAATACAGGAAGGAACTGAAGCATTTAAAACGGCTGTGAATGGACAAGAAATAGAAATTTCCTCAAGTCTGCCGAGGAAGTTTTTGGATTTGATGAAGTGGTGGATGGTTCAATCAATCTCAAGCAAATGGGATTGGACAAGATGGCGTTTGTTGATCAAATTAAAACAAATGAAGCCACCAAATCTGCTCTGCATCAATCGCAGATATAATGGGCATGAGTACAACTCTTTGAGCAAACTCATTGCTAAAAACATACTTGGACCGGTTGGAAGTATGGATACTCTATCGTGACCCAAGATAGAGTTGATGATAATCATTTGCGAGAGCATGAAATTTGATTGGGCTGGTTACTTCATTCACTACATGAAGAAGGTAGCCAAGGAAGCAAAAGAGGGAAAGAGGAAATCCAAGGCCCTGCCCTTAGGTTTGATGGTTCGACCTCTTTGAATCATCTGGAAATCCCTGATGTAGCACCTAAAAAGATAAATCAGTCTAGATACAAGAAGGAAATTGATTATGCTATTCCTGGTCTAGATGATGATGAAGAGGTTGCTGGAGAAGTTGCTGATGATGATAATGGTGGAGATGATGGTGATGCTGGTGGTGAGCAGGTCCAACAAACTAAGAAGATATCTCATTAAACTCTCTTTGCACCAAAGAAAGCTGCTGAGAAAAGAAAGGGTGGAGATACAAGGCAGATAACTCAAGTATTAAAGCCTTCAAAGAAAACAAGGAAGCAAACAAAGCCAGATCACTGAGTCTGCTTTGAGGTCTAGTGGAGGTTACTGACCTGCTTTATTCTTTGCAAGAAGAAAACTATTGTTGAAATCTTGAGGGAACAACAGAAGGAAGCTAGTAGAAAGAGGAAGTCTACTGTGGCTGAAAAGGATGATGAACCCCTTTCCAAGAGAAGAAAAGAAATTATCCATAAACAGAAACATGGAAAGGGGAAAGAACTGAAAAAGATGGAAGCACAAAGAGTCCTAGAGGAAGCATCAGTAGAAGAGGAAGAAGAGGCTGTTGAGGCTGAGCCCTTGACCATAATCAAGCCTGTGGAGATTACTGACTCCTCACCTGAAGAGGTTGTCAAGTCTCTCGATCTTTGGACGAGTTGTTGTTGAGCAATCTGTTGAAAATATACAGCAGCCTCATCGACCCTCGAGCCTCTTTGTAATATCTACTGAAGAACCACAACAAACCACTGAACCTGAACCTGCTGTGGTAGTTGAAGAAGTAGTTGAAGACTTGGTTGAAGACCCTGCAAGTGTGGCAAGAACTCAGGGGGAAGAGCAGTCTGCTGCTAACCCTTGTTGATGAGCATGTAAGTCAGGGGGAACCAAGTGTGGTACAGATGGAAGTAGTAGGCACAAATGTACAACCTCAGCAACCTACTGACTTTCAAACATCTGTTGAAGAAACCATGAACCTACTTGTTGGAACCTTTGGAGGTCAACAAGGTATTGGAGTTGCTCCCAGAAGGTCTTTCATGCCCTTTGAAAGGCATGTGAAAGAAAGAAAGAAAACTGAAGAGTATGTAGATCCCAAACTTCAGCAAATTGCTGACTATTTTCAATGGAAGTTTGGTTTCTACAAAAGACAAAAGCCAGCTGCTGAACCTATGACAGATTTTGAGGAATGGGCTTTTGAAAAGTTGGGAGTGGAGAACTTGCTGGATCTGATTGATACAACCTTTCTGCAATCAAGACTGATGGATTTGTTTGATGAGCAACAGAAGGAGGAGGGCATCAAGTTTAGGGATCCAAGAGATGGCAATGATGACTCTTCCTCATCATCAGATTCTAGAGGAGATTTCCCCTCTGGACCAGGAGCAACCAGTGGGGCTGCAATGTTAAAAGAACCACACCTGCATAACAAACCACGATGATATCGTAAGTCTGCTTTGAGGCCGCAAAGAGATCGGTGAGATGGATGAGGATCTGCAGGATCTCACCATGGATGATCTGGAAGCATTGATCAATGAAGGAATCAATCTGAGTGCTGGTAGGCTAGGTGATGAATCTTCTACATTCTATGTTGTAGAGCCTACTGCACATAATGAAGATGAACAGAGTTAGGATTTGGATGAAGAAAAGGTTACTGATTTCAGTGAACCTAGTGCCAGCTCAGATGCATCTATTGAATATCAAGATGGTTTTGACTTTGAGGGCACTCTTACTAAATCCGCCCTTATCCTAACCAAGATTGGTCATGCTGAAGGATTCCAAGTGGATAATGAGGCTATATTCAATCCACAGAGAGTTGAAGAGGAGGTACAGGTTCTTTGAGTTACAAAGCGACACTGGACACAAAGTTGGAACAGAGGCACAGTCTTTGAGTCTCAAACAAAGACACTGGACAAAGGTTGGAACCTGATTTGGGTTTGGAGGAAACCCCTGCTGTTGTTGGTAAGGCTGCTGTAGTGGAGTCTACTGGAGACAAGACCAATGAAGGGAAAGATGGTCAGCAGACTGCTGTTAATGAGGATGAGCAGCTGCTGGACTTTGACTTTAGTGATGAGGAATTTCAGATGCCTGAAGAAGAGAATATTAATGGGCATTTGTTCCTATTTTTGAAGAACCTGCCATTGATCCTATCTTGGAAGAATATCAAGGACCTAACCCTGCTGGTCTAGATAGGAGTTGGGCAGTGGTTGTGAGCAATCAGAGGCCACAGTACAATGTTGAGGAGCCTGCTGATGAAGCTACTGGTGGAAGGATGACCAGTGAAGTGCCAGTTGAAGTGTTGAATGAGTTAAGAACTGTGAGGCATGATATGCAACAGTTAAGGACTCAACTGGACAGACAAGAAGAAAGATTTGAAGAACTGATGAAGATGGTGAATGAAAACAGACAATCTACTGCCACAGTTGCTTCAAACTTCACATCTACTCAAAATGCTGTGAATGATCTGATACTAGATGTGAGGGGAATCAAGGTTGGAAATACTGCCAAAGAGAAGTTTCTGAAAGACCAATTCATTTCCATCCATCAGAAACTTGACAACCTTGCTGCTACACCTAAACCTACTGAGCCTGCTGCTGCACAACAACCTGCCATGCCTGATCCTAAACTTACTGAAAGGATCAATCTACTGGAGGAGACCTTGCAATCAAGGATTACTGCTATTGATACAAGAACTGAAATTATGGAAGGTCAATTGAATAGAGTGGTAATCTCACAGGAGGGTATTCATGGCCTAATGTCCCGTTTTGTTGATGATGTCACTAAGGGGAAGAGGCCAATCACCGCAGCGACAAAAGAGGCTGCAAGACTCTTTGCAAAGAAAATATGGGAGGATGAGATTAATGCTCTCGTGCAACTTTTGCACTGGCGAGTTCAACTTCTTGATGATCTCCTTAGACAATACAAGAAAGAATACTATAACGAAGGAGACCTTATCATGACATGGGATATCATGAAGGTCTAAACTCTTTCTTGGCATTGAAATTTTGGGAAGCAAGAGTCGAGCCTTAAGGGCAACTTACGAGGAGGCGGAGAGTGGGAAGAGGTGGAAGAAGTGGCGGAGGTGATAGGATCTTGCCTATCACAAAAGCAAAGGACTCACTTGATGAATTCAAGGAACTGTACATGAAGTTTGGATTCAGAGTGAATGATATCAATCTTATCCTGCCTGAAGCTTGGAACTGGTGGAAACAAGTTAATCCCTACATTGACTTTACTTTGATTGAAAATGAGTGGATGAGGGATATGATAGAACAAATCAGAGCTTATCAAGAGCAAGTTGAGAAGGCTAGACAAGAAAGAGAAAAGAGACAGTAGATCAGCATATTTTTAACTGCATTATGTCTTTGCTGTTTCTAGACTGTAATAGATTTGAACAAATGATTTTAATGAAAAATGAATATTTGTTCTGTTTTTGTCTTAATCTTTTTGCTTTGCTGATTAGGTGAGGGTAGTGGCATCATCACCAAAAAGGGGGAAATTGTTGGACTTATTTCTATGTTTTGATGATGAGTGCCTTACTAGCTGTTATAGTGCAAAGGCAAAAAGATGTCTAGATCAAATGTATAGGTTTATTAGAGTTTGATTCATAAATAGGTTTGATCAAACAAGCACTTTGTAAAGGGTCAGGGTTGATATCAATGAGACTAGTCTAGGTCGAGAGGGGTAGATAGGTCATGAGACTAGTCCGAACTCTCGCCAAGACCAAGACCCGAAGGAGAGGCTCAAACTCGATTCTGAAGGCTAAGGGATCAAACTTAGTAATTAAAGTCAAGGATATGGAATCAGAATTTAGGCAAGTCTGTGATGACCTAAATTGATTACATATACCTTGTGTTGAAGGTCTAAGTTCCATAAGTTGGATGAAGTTTGGAACTTGGTTATATTTAAAAAGGTGTAATCTAACTTCACAAACAAAAGTTAGATAAAAGAAATCAATTTGCATTATATTTTATACACGAAGAAATTGTCGTTCAAAGATCGATAGTACTTCACAGATCGATGAACTCTCTTGATATATACCTCGATTGATTAAAGATTATATTGGAAGATTACATGGATAAGGACAACCAACTACTCTGATTTGATCAAACAAATCAGTGGTTAGGATTAAAAGAACGTTGGGATGATTCAGGACTTTATCCAATGGACACAAGTCAAAGGGTGGATGATCGCATCACAAAAAGGAATTTCGATGATGTCGACCCTATGAATAATGACAGAATGCAAATCAGATAGGACAAAAACAAGGAACGGTTACATTTGAATTTCAAATACAAGTCACATGCATTATTGCCTATAAATAGAAGACTTTCAACTCAGAAACTAGATGATGAATTTTGGAAAAACTTTAAGAGATAACTCTGAGCAGTAAAACACCCTGCTGAACTTACTGAGTATAAAGCTGCTGATCTAGAGAATTTCTTCAAGTGCATTCTGTATTCAAGCTACATCAAGATTACACACTTGAAGCCTACAAGCTCGATTATATCATCCTAATCAAGTCACTTATATCAAATCATTTACTTGATTCACTCTTTATTTTATAAAGAACCTGCTGAAGACAGTGAAGCATCTGTTGGGTGTGAAAGACTGTTGTTTGTGGTGGAGCTGGTGAAGAGGCAATCTTACCCTTCAAGGACCAGTGGAAGACTCAGGAGCAGCAATCCTACCTGTTCCCAGTTTTCAGTTTGTGAAGCCATAGTTATTGGTGAAGGACAAGCAACTTAAGAATCTTTGTAACAGCTACATCAAAGTTCTCTAGTGAATTTCCTCCAACATCACAAGAGAAGAGTGGACTGACAGGATTACACCACCTGGAACCACTATAAAATCTGCTTACTTTCTTTCAGCATTTACATTCTGCACTTACTTTATTTAACACATCAACCTACTGAATCTAGCAACTGAAATTACACACTTGCACTACTGAGTATCTAATACTTAGTATCATATTTAACAACAAGTACCAAGGCTTAATTTTGATATAATTCCGGTGCACAAATTCAGCAAACTAAACTGTCAGTAGACTACTATTTATCAAAGAGCTTATCGAGGTCTCAAAGAGACTCTCAAGTATCAAGAGATCGAAAGTTGCTTGAATTTGTTAACTCCAAAAGTTTTAAGTGTTAAGTTTATTCACCCCCCCCTCTAAACTTAACCAAAGCCTTTTCAAGGGACCAACATCATGCATGTCAAAACAAGAATCGGGTGTAAAATATCCTCTCAGGGTCCCAATAAGATCTAAACAAATAAAGCAAAAAGGTGGTTTGCCTCCCACAAGCGCCTGTGTTTTACGTCGTTGGCTCGACCGAGTGACACTTAACAAACTCAAATCATAAACGACTCAAAACATCTCAAACATACACTCATCACATAAGCATCAAAACTCGTCAACCAAAATCTAGACTCAAGAAGACCAATAGCTTGAGAAAAGTGAACAAAGCGACAACCATGGAAATTGAATTGTCTAAAAAGTTACCTATTTTGGTCCTTGATGCTACCTCTTCCCAATGTGGTCTCTTTCTCACACTTCTTTGAGCCGCATTCACCGGAGGGAGTGAAAACTTGATCTCATAATACTCATCATCACAAGGTGGATGAGTGAAGTAATCCAGGGACCATCGTATCAGGAATCACCAATCCATCCGGTGGCTTCAATTTTAGTGGCTCATCAACTTGATCTCGATCCACAAGTGAGCTTGATGGTAGAATGAGCGATCCCAACATCTCCTTAGTCTCAATCTCCACATAATCGATGACCACGATCGAATCTACCATACCCTCTGTCAAGTCATCATTTTGTATATCGTGGGAAGGCGGTGTAGTAGACAACAGTTGCACCACTTCCATCTCAAAATCTTGCAGTTCTTCTTCATCCCAGAGCGTTTCATTACCAAAGATTTCTTGCTCACTCAAAACAATAGTCGGCCCCACTGTACACTCCACCAAGGTATCATCAGATATTTCGATAGAATGTGATGGTGCTATGGGCGATCCCAACTCAGTCACTTGCTCCGTCCCAAAAATCGCGAGATCCCTCTTAACAGCAGCTAACTCCTTTTGCATAGTTTTCAACTCAGTTTCCATCCTCTCTCGCTCTGCTACTTTCTTTGGTTGGGCAACTCCTAGCTCTCTACCACTAACCGATTCATCAACCTCACTCTCCACCTGAACTTCTTCACTGTCAGCTTCCTCTGCAACCTTATTCACCTCATGTGCACAAGACTCTTTTTCATGTTCTAGCTCCCGGGCTTCCTTAAGCGAAAGAAGATCCTTGGATATGTCTAGCAACATGTTCTTCCTACGTGCCCATTCTGTTCTAGTCGTGGAGGTTCTATACTCACCGCGCACACTCCTTCGGTGGAGTGCCCAAATCCGATCCATAGATTCCGTGATCTCCCTCTGCAACTCATCCATCCGCTTCTCCCAGTCAGAACTATGGTGTATCCGCACTCTGTCAACTTTCGCCACAGAAACCCTCTCTGCCAGCTTCTCTATTATCTCAACTTCTCGTTCTTCTTCAGCATGTCCGGGATCAATCTCATACTCCTCTTGCGGTTGAGATACAGAATGGTCATACTGACTCTGCTGCTGCTGTATAAGTTGTTGCAGGAGTTATTGGAAACATGGTCTTGATACCCCTCATCCCTTAGCATTTTCCGCACTCGGTTGACATTCTCTTGGTTGAACTCCGGTTTAATGTTCTGGCAATTCTGCTGAACCGGTTGATATTGTTGGACTGGTTGAAAATCACCAATCCCATTCCCCTGATTCCAATCATGCCCGTTCCCACCAAACTGTCCATTACTGTTTCCATTCGAATAACCGTAGTATTGATTCTGGTTTGTACTTGGGCACTGATAATCCCAAGAACTCTGGTTACTCTGCTGCTGATACATAGGTTGAGGCGCATACCATTGCTGTGCATATTGGTTCATTGTCATCCCTTGTTGTTCAGGTTGGTAGTGTGGAGGTGAGACTCTATCCATTGTAGCTTACACTGCAAGATCTCAGAAAACAACACCACACAATCAAAGTATCTCGTCACCACCACCAAAGCAAGAGGTGGTGTGACGCTTCAATATACAAACTCCATCAAGAAAAGAAAGGAAAAAAAAAGAAAAAAAAAGAAAAAAAAATAAAACGACCTAAGCCCAAGATTTCAGTCAACTTGCAAGATATTCACCATGTACTCCCCGGCAACGGCGCCAAAATTCTTGATAGCAAAATACTTAACCGCTAACTTTAACCGACAGAGTATCGGGTCAACGGGAGTATAGTGGTCACAAGGTCGAATCCACAGGGAGTAACAGTGAAGTACCAAAGTCGACGTCTAAACTTGGTTCAGGTCAATATTAAGTGAAAAGTATTATAGCTAATGCAGAAAATAAATATTATTCTAATGGATTTATCTAGGTGATTAAAAGGCATAGCCGAACTATGATCCAACAGGTTACTTTTACCCCACAGGAAAGACTTGACAAGGAGTGTGTCTTAACCGACCTACCTATCCAATTCAGTTTATATGACATCCACGGGTGTCAACTCCTTATTCTTGCGCTAAGGTCTGAACAACTCTCGCTTAACCCCCTATACTAGGCTTATTAACCCTCCCATTTGAATGCTAACTCGCCTAACATGGTTGACCAGAATAATGAGCCGCTCGGGAACCTGATAAGAACCTCACATAGGCATAGTCCTAACGTCTAGCTAGGTTGTCAATCTAACAATCAAGGCTATGTCTAGTGATTCTAATACCCGTATCCCACACCTCGCCGCAAAATACATATATAAGCTCGATGTGTGTGTAACAGTGAAAGCTATTAAAACAATCAAAACAAGTTTTACAACATGAATTCATCATACAAATGTTTAATTAAGCGCTACACAACTCCCATCTCATCCCCCTTTGGGATTTTCACCCGTTTTCACGTAATTCGGCTACACAACTACTTTAGCTACTCATGATGGAATTGAAAAACGAAATAATAATGAAAGCGATAATCAAAGACATAATCAAATAATTGAAAGACAAAGAAATAATTACCATAAAAGAAGAAACCATGAATTGTATGAAAATCTCCTTCAAAAGATGAAATCTTGGATCACGAATCGAAAATCTAAGCTATGAAAGTTGTATAGAGTTGCTAGGAATTAAATCTATGATCTAAGGATTGAAACAACGTTTAAACGAATGCAAATCGCCCTAAAATCGCCCCTAAGAAACCCTAAAACGTCTAATTACTCAATAGATATAATATGGGACCGAAAAAGGGGTTTTTATAGGTTTTTGCCGCATCCCGACCGCGAACGAGCGTTTGTGGCAAGGCAAACGCCCGTTTGCCTGAAAAGCCAACTCGCTGTCCTCAGTAAATCAGCAATAACTTTTTGTGTGCAGTTCCGATTTGAACGATTCAAGATGCGTTGGAAAGATCGTTCAACTCCCTACAACTTTCATGAAGACAAATTTTCCAGGAAATGCCTCCAAGATGGGTCAAAATAAAGATTAACGTTACATGTATGGCGAATCTGATGCTGTTGGGGCCAAACGCCAGTTTGCCTTATACGAGTCGGGCCGAACCAATCAAAACGTGCGTTTGAGGTGATTTGGACGCTAGTTTGCCTGAAAACCCAACTTTCAGTATCATGTGAACGCCCGTTTGAGCTGGCCAAACGCTAGTTTGGGGTAGGCTTCAGTATTTTCATCATAACATCACTTCTAGGGCTCCAAATGAGATGATTCAAAATGCGTTGGAAAGCTGATTAAACGATCTACAACTTTCATCAAGAAAAATCTTCATGAAAGTCTTTCCAAGTGTGACCAAAATGCCCCTGAAGTGACTGGTTCAGATTTCGTCAATGATTCTTCACTCTTTTCTCCTCCTTGGCCCCAAATCTCGTTCTTTCTCGAGACTCTCTTCCTTATTCTCGACCTTATACATCAATATAAGCCTGAAAACAAAGACACGAACACCAAGGCATAATATACATTGACGGAAACCTAACGAAATCCACATAAAACACGAGTTTTTAGGACGAAAACGCCTTTAGTCTCGAAACATGCATATAAGTGAATATCATTCATATCCTATCCATAATAGCCCAAATAACCATGAATAACTCGTAAAAGGAGGTAATCTCATATAAGAAATACACTACAATTTGACTCCCATCAACATCCATCACCACTAGAACGATTTCCGAAAATGCTTGAAACGGTCAAAGAACAGTAATTAATCAGAAGTGGAAGCTTTGCCCCAGAATGTGTCCGAAAAAGCCGGCAACCGTCAGACTTCACAGCTAGGGAATTTTGAAGCTGCTTTGACTAAGCACGCCTATAAATGTTATCGGACACACACAAAGTAGGGGGGCCACACCGAAATTTTGAAACAAGCCCGGCGGGATCCCCAAGTCAGCGGCTAGCCTTAAGTTGGTTGTTTCAATTCAGATCCACACGTAACGGCTGCTCGGATCTCACTTGAAACTAGGGGGCATACCGAAATTTTCCGACCTGGATCGACTAAAGATTCAACAACCAAAGTAATCAAAACGGATCGCTAGACATTATTGCTCCGATCGAGCTCATAGGCGACCCCGTCTAAAGCAAGGGGTCCGCAAAGTGGAAAATTTTAACTTATGAACTCGACCAAGCAGGCCATTTTGGCGACCTCGACTCAAAGGGCTCATAATCTCACCAAATCGAGGGGGCCGCACACATATGAGCTACAGCGACAAAAAACATCACAAACAAAACACAAGATAAAAGCCAAGCAGCAACATTTACGAATCAGTACAAAGATGATTACGAGTTTATTACAAACCAAGAAAAATCCAAAAGCCAAAGCTAACAAGGTTCGAAAATTACAAGCGGACCAGCCGGATTCACTTGTCAGAGGGGGGAGTCAATGTATGATCTCTAGTCATGTTCAGAAATTCATCACCGAATTGAGGGGTACCGGTCTCATCCGGACTTTTCCCTTTGTCACCACCATCTTTGGGCTCTTCGCCATCATCTTCGGTCTTGCCATCCGTCTCCTCTGCCTCAGCAGCCTCTCTCTCTACCGCCTCCTACATCAAACGCAGATTGACCTCAATAACGGGAGAAGGATCCCAGACAGGCAAATCATCCTTCCTACATTGAGCTGCAAAATCGGATAACTGCGGCTGAGTACAGGAAAGATCAGAATGATGGGCCCTCAGAGCAACATTGAACTGGGGTGTGAGTTGCCAACTGAGCAGGGTGTCCAAGCTATCCTTGTCGGTTCCAAAAGCCGACCTAAAACACCGGGCAACATGAAAGAACCTCGATCATAATATTGTTCCGGGCAACCCGCAACTCCTCGAGATGCTGCTCCAGGTCCCTGTCGGCATCAGCCAGCTGCGATTCTAGGACACCGATTCTCTTCTGGCTCTCTACATACTGAGACATAACTTCATCCCTCTGGGCCTCAACGGACTTCAGCGACTCACCGACTTCCTGGGCTTTCTTTGCACTGACCGCACTTGCTTTGCGAAGTCGGGCGAGTTCAGCCTGAGCCTCAGCGGACTGCTTCTCCGCCCACATGGCTCGTTTCTCCGCCTCAATCGTCTTCTCCCCAGCCGCCATCAACACAGTTTTCAGTTCATGATTCTGCCCGAGAAGCTCGACCTGAGCGGCATCATGCTCATGCTCGGATTGGAGAATCTCAGTCCTAAGCTGAAAAGAGAAAAACATCGGTTGGATACAAATTCCCAAACCAAAGCAAGACTTCAACAAAACGTAATCACATACCTGGCCAGCGAAGACCCCTAATAGCCCAAAGGCACCGGCCAGGCGTGGAGACTGGCTCGACGAACTTGTTGTCACGGAAGAAGCAACGAGGTCCTCCTGCACACAGCAGGCAATAATGCCACGTCCCATAAGTCGCTCAGCCAGGCCGGGCATAGTAAATCTAGAATTCTTTAAAGGCAGCACATCACCAATAGCAGTGACAACCTTCCCGGCTCCCCTCAACTCCAACGGTTTCTCAGAAAACCCTTTCTCCATCCATAACGTGGGCAAACCCCGAGCACCAACGGGACCCCTCAAGACAGCGGGGTATGGATCGAGGAGGGACAGTCGGCTCTTTTCCGCCGGCGTCCCCCGTCTTGCTCAGATTGTCCGTTAGTTCGATCACAGCAGGTGAAATGGTAGCCACCTTGAATTCGGCCCCGTCAAAACAGCATCGACGGCCCCAGATGCGGCCACAACCGCATTACCACCTTGATCCGTGGTTTTCTGATTCTTCTTGAGGACACCCCCCGCGTCAATTTCCTCTTCATCAGCTACCTCGGCCAACGACCTCTCCTTAGCGGCGCCCCTCTTCCTTTTCGATTTCGGCTTTGAATGAGCAACCGAACCTCCCACCTCAGCATTCGAGGGACCGCTAGGCGGGACGGCGTCAGTGGGTAACGTGGACAAGCTGACAGTCTTAAGCTCCACGTTTGCAATTTTGGTCAGCAAAGTTGCGTTTGCTAGTTTTTTCTTCATTATCTTGGCGAACCGAGCCGCACTATCATCAACAACATCGGACATCTTGCCTGAAAAATACAGAGAGTCGGTTACAAATTGCAAGACAAAAATAAAGGCTGATAACGGGCAAGAACCAAAGGAAAACAAAGAATGACATGAAATAATAAAAGGGAAAAAAGCGTTACATCGGTCTTTATTCTGGCGCATCCCGGGGTTTCTGAGGAAAACCTGACACCTGAATGGGTAGGTCCTAGAATAATGGCACTCCACGTACAAATCCTTTTCGGACAACAGGGTCGAGGGCTTAACAACAGCGACCTCACCTGAACCAGAGCCGGGGATACCGGCCCAAGCACTATAAGGTCGACGAATGTCAATCAAGGACCTCCAGCTAAACGTCCTCTCCTGATTCATCCCATCCCATCCGATGAGACTGTGAATCTTGTTGATCAACTCATGTTCATCCTTCTCAAGCATCTTAGGCACCGTGATCGAATTCTTCCTCTTCTCGGGCCGCACTTCAAACTTGGGAAAAGGCCAGCCCACCGCGGACTCGACAATTAAGCCACGTTGCTCTCAGTCCTTCACCTTCGCAAGAAGCCAATAGAATAATCGGCAAGCATTGACTTTATTCCGAGCCAGCAGCAGATTACGAGTATCCCATGGAATATTCGTCGCAGCTTTCCCAAAGGTGTAATACCTCAAGAATACGGGGAGGGTAGGCTCATGTTACAACATTCGGCACAGAATGATGAAGGCCGAGACTATCTTCACTGCCCCAGGGACGAAATCGCAAGGCAGGGCGGCCAGCCTCTCAATCACCTCTACGAAAAAGGGATGGAAAGGATCCAACGGACATCCACATCCCGAGCAAGACGGACGAGGTGTAAAGCGGGAACTTCAAATTTTGAATTCCCAAAATCGCCATCATTACGCCAAGAAAGACGAAACACCCCAGCCAATCAGAGCATGCCTGGGCCACATCAATCGTCACATCGGCCGAAGATGAAAGAGAATGAGAAAAGACAAGGGGAACCCTTTTAGTCGGCTTGGAACCAAAGATTCCGAAAAGCCAACTCAAATGAAGTTTAGGCTACTCTCCCGAATAAAACATTGAATCGGCCAAGGCAATTCGCCCATTACGGCCAGCATATGAAGTCAAGGCTATTTGCCCACTTATGGCTACGAACCGGCTTGGAACCCAAGATTCTGAAAAGCCAACTCAAATGAAGTTTAGGCTACTCACTGGAATGAAACTTCGAATCGGCCAAGGCGATTCGCCCTTTACGGCCAGCATATGAAGTCAAGGCTACTTGCCCACATACGGTTTCGAACCAGCTTGGAACCAAAGATTCCGAAAAGCCAACTCAAATGAAGTTTAGGCTACTCGCCCGAATGACACTTCGAATCGGCCAAGGCGATCCGCCCATTACGGCCAGCATATGATGTCAAGGCTATTTGCCCAGTTACGGCTTCGAATTGGCTTCGAACCAAAGATTCCGAAAAGCCAAATCAAATGAAGTTTAGGCTAATCTCCTGAATGAAACTTTGAATCGGCCAAGGCGATCCGCCTATTACGGCCAGCATATGAAGTCAAGGATATTTGCCCACTTACGGCTTTGAACCGGCTTCGAACCAAAGATTCCGAAAAGCCAACTCAAATGAAGTTTAGGCTACTCACCCGAATGAAACTTTGAATCGGCCAAGGTGATCCGCCCATTACGGCCAGCATATGAAGTCAAGGCTATTTGCCCACTTACGGCTTCGAACTGGCTTGGAACCAAAGATTCCGAAAAGCCAACTCAAATGAAGTTTAGGCTACTCACCCGAATGAAACTTTGAATCAGCCATGGCGATCCGCCCATTATGGCCAGCATATGAAGTCAAGGCTATTTGCCCACTTACGTCTTGGAACCGGCTTGAAACCAAAGATTCCGAAAAGCCAACTCAAATGAAGTTTAGGCTACTCACCCGAATGAAACTTCGAATCGGCCAAGGCGATCCTCCCATTACTGCCAGCATATGAAGTCAAGACTATTTTCCCACTTACGGCTTGGAACCGGCTTGGAACCAAAGATTCCGAAAAGCCAACTCAAATGAAGTTTAGGCTACTCGCCCGAATGAAACTTTGAATCGGCCAAGGCGATTCGCCCATTACGGCCAGCATATGAAGTCAAGGCTATTTGCCCACTTATTGCTTGGAACCGGCTTGGAACTAAAGATTCCGAAAAGCCAACTCAAATGAAGTTTAGGCTACTCGCCCGAATGAAACTTCGAATCGGCCAAGGCGATCCTTCCATTACGGCCAGTATATGAAGTCAAGGCTATTTGCCCACTTACGGCTTCGAACTGGCTTCGAACCAAAGATTCCGAAAAGCCAACTCAAATGAAGTTTAGGCTACTCGCCTGAATGAAACTTTGAATCGGCCAAGGCGATTCGCCCATTACGGCCAGCATATAGAAGTCAAGGCTATTTGCCCACTTACGGCTTCAAACCGGCTTCGAACCAAAGTTTCTGAAAAGCCAACTCAAATAAAGTTTAGGCTTCTCGCCTGAATGAAAATTTGAATTGGCCAAGGTGATTTGCCCATTACGGCCAGCATATGAAGTCAAGGCTATTTGCCCAATTACGACTTCGAACCGGCGTGGGACCAAAGATTCCGAAAAGCCAAATCAGATGAAGTTGAGCCTATTCGCCCGAGTGAAAATTCGAATCGGCAAAGATGATCCACCCACTACGGCCAGCATATGAAGTCAAGGCTATTTTCCCACTTACGGCTTCGAACCGGCTTAGAACCAAAGATTCCGAAAAGCCAACTCAAATGAAGTTTAGGCTACTCGCCCGAATGAAACTTTGAATCGGCCAAGGCGATCCACCCATTACGGCCAGCATATGAAGTCAAGGCTATTTGCCCAATTATGACTTCGAATCGGCATGGGATGAAAGATTCAGAAAAGCCAAATCAGATGAAGTTGAGGCTATTCGCCCGAGTGAAACTTTTAATCGGCCAACGTTATCCACCCACTACAGCAAGCATATGGAGTCAAGGCCATTTGCCCAGTTACGACATCAAATCAGCTAGAGGCCAAGAGCCCAAATAAGCCAAATCAAAAGGTCAGGAAAGCTACTCCCTACCCGACATCTCGAGATGTCATGGGTACGGAGTATGAGGGAATTGATAGGCTAGTCCGCCTTCCGGGCCACCGACAGCCACACATAGGCGTCCGGGGACCATAGATAGAAGGAACGGCCGGGCCTTCGCCCATCGAGCATGACCACGCCTGAAACGGGTTCTGACAACAGGCCATGATGAGCATAAGGGTAAGAGATCCGCACGAAGATCTGCACTCCGAACACCTGGAGACTATGGACTGACGACTATGCCAACTCGCTGAGGATGTGGGACGACCATTCAAGGATCCGCGTCGCCTACACTCAGATGCGACCTTAGCCGCCGCCGTATAATCAGTTGTACTTTGTCCTTAATTAGTTGTAATTATGTTGAATATAAGTCGGTTCATACCTATAAATAGGGCTCCATGTACTATTCATAAACAAGGTGGAATGTATGAAAAACAAGGCAAAACTCTACCTCTTTGATATCACTTTTACTTACAATACACCACCGCCGGAGCTCTATAGCTCCACCTCGCACCACTACTTATACACACAAATCACAGCCATATATCCGCCACTAATCATCCGCTGAACACCCTAGATAATTTCGACGTTATCAGTTGTTACTCCACCTTTTCCTGGCTGGTTAGCAAAAGGTAAAAAGGCGGAAGTGGAGAAATTTTTAATGGAAACCTCTAAAAAGGTTGAAATTAATCTTCCACTTTTGAAAGCCATTAAGAAAGTTCTGAGGTATGTGAAGTTTTTTAAGGAGATTTGTACCACGAAAATGAGGCTGAAATCGAAAGAAAGAGTGATGATTAATGAGAATGTATCAGCAGTTATTCAGAGGAAGTTGCCACCGAAATGTAAGGATCCAGGTATGTATGCTATACCTTGCATCATAGGGCATAAAATGATAGGAAAAAGCCATGCTTTATCTCGGTGCATCCATTAACGTTATGCCGTTGTCTGTGTATAAGGAATTGAATCTTGGGCCATTAAAAGAAACAAGGGTTGTAATTCAATTGGCTGAAAGGTCGAATTTATATCCCGAAGGCATGGTAGAGGATGTACTAGTAAAAGTAGATGAGCTAATTTTTCCGGTGGATTTCTACATTATTGATATGGATGATCAATTCTCATCACAACCTTCACTTATTTTGTTGGGTAGACCTTTCATGAAAATAGCTAAGACCAAAATTGATGTTGATAAGGGTACTCTTACATTTGAATTTGATAATAAATTGGTCATATATAACCTTTTTGATGATGTTAAGTAGCCGAACAATCATGAGTCTGTTTTTCATGTTAGTGTCAATGATAATGTTGTTGATGATCATGTTTAAATGAACCTTCTCAAAGAGGAGCTTGAGTTGTGTCCAAGGAGTTTAATAGGTATGGATGCTCGAAAAGAGGATGAGGATGAGTCACTAGAACTTGAGTGGAACAAATGGTTTGAACATTTTGAGCCTATCCATTTAGAAGAAAATGAGGACATTTTGGTTTTGAAGGAAAAAGGTTGGAATGCATTAGTAACGGAAGGCCTAACCCGGATGTTGAGGAGATTGATAGAGTTTTTGGCCATAAAAGAGAATTTTCCTTTTAATCTGAGGTTACAATTCAGTCCAGGGAAGTTACAGATGTGTTGGGGTGCATGGGAAGTACCTTGAATGAATAAGACCGTCTAGCCAAAGACGTTAAATAAAGGCGCTTACTGGGAGGCAACCCAACATTTGAAAAAACAAATAAAAATAATAATAATAAATAAAAAATAAAAAATTGATTTGCTTTTTTTTGAGGTGTTTGGCTTTGCAGGTGTTCGATTCATGAAGAAGGAAATAAGTGATGCAGTTTTGGTTGTGGGCAAATGGTATGATCATACCATTTCTCGCTATAGGGATGTCAATTAATGGGAGAAATGCAGTTGTGAAAAAAGAAAAAAACGGTATGATCATACCGTTTTGAAGCTTAAGCTCTGAATGTGAGTATGTTTCGATTGGGAAGGTACAAGTTAATATATATATATATATATATATATATATATATATATATATATATATATATATATATATATATATATATATATATATATTAATCAAAAATCAAACTTAGCATTTAGTAATAAAAAGCTATTCTATTAACAAAAAATTTATCTCCCTAAAGCTTTCACCCCCGTCCCTTTTTCCCAAGCCCACCTTCCCTTCCCATGTTTCAACAAAAGAGACTCCGATCAAACTTTTTTCTGGCGCCGGTCACCATTATGCGGCCAAAAAGCAAGGCCAAGAAGAAGATAGTGCCATTACAACATGTGATTTTTGAATCTCATTCCATTCCTCCAATTGATGAGTCCACCTCTCCTTCTAGCCGATCTCCTTCTCCACCGGAAACCCAGCTGCCCCGTCGAAACCCATGCCGGAAAAGACCACAGCCCGACTATCAATCCACTAAAAAAAGCTAAAGACCGGTGCAGTTACCAACAAGTGTAAAGCCCCCACTTCGGTTTCAAGTCAGTCCTCGGTCTCAGCCTCTCTTATCTCATACATATAGATATATTTATCATATCATTTCATCTTGCATAATTGCATTTTTCTTTTACATTTGGCCATACATTGGGGAGAATGTATGTTTCAAGTGTGGGGGGATGTCACATTCATCATACATGTTTATCATTTTTTTTAGACTAGATCATGCATTTGTAAATTTTTTATCCAAAAAAAAAAAAGCACATGTAGAATTGCATTTAGGACTTTCTAGTACCAACAATACGCATACTTGACTCCCTACGAACCTTTTTGTTTCTACCTTTTGTGAAGTAATGAGAATCCAACGGCAAGCAATCAATGTATGTACACACTCTTGTTGATACACACTCATTTTCTAACATTTGTTTATGAGTTTTTGAGTGATAAATCCCTTGAGCCCTAACGAAAGACACTTAAAAAGTGAGGTTTACTTGGCCCAAAGAGTGCACTCGCTCGTATTTTTTTCATTTTGAGTGGTATCACACTTGGATTGAGTGTTCTAGAACTTGCATTGATTTACATATCGAGACCACATTTGTTCGGAGTCTATGCATTAAGATGATAGAGGCACCTAGGTTTAACCCTTTTTGGCCTACTTTTGTTTGCCTTACCCTCATGTTTTCCCCTAGTTAGCCCCGTCTGGCCTGACCGTTTCTTTGCTTGAGCTCAGAAAATTGAACCAATAGCCGTTTCGATCATTATTTCCCCTCTTTGGTTTAACCCTTTTTGGTTTTGAAAGGTATATGGATGACCTACCGTTTATCTGCTCTTGATCCACCACTGTGTGTAGTTGATGTTATGCCCTTGTCATAATGGATACATGGATTAGTAAATCTCTTTTGACTTTGAGGTTAAATTTTTGAGTTGCCTATATATATGGATTGATAAAAAAAACTTTAAAAAAAATGAAAAAAAAGGAAGGA
This sequence comes from Gentiana macrophylla, assembly GCA_026214975.1. Taxonomy (NCBI): domain Eukaryota; kingdom Viridiplantae; phylum Streptophyta; class Magnoliopsida; order Gentianales; family Gentianaceae; genus Gentiana; species Gentiana macrophylla. The sequence goes on from CM047817.1 coordinate 48,356,932, forward strand.
AAGAAAAAAAAATGAAATAAAAGAAACAACAGTGTGTATTGACAAGCATTTTATGATGAGAAGAGAAGTTTGTGGGAAGTATGGGCCATTCGGGTGAAGTAAATATTTTGAGTAGATGTTGGCTTGTAGGTGTTTGTAATAATGTGGTCATTCATAGTACTTTTCAACACTGTAGCCCTTATTTTATCCTTTTCTATCCCACCTTTGTATGTCCCTAGCCCCGTTACAGCCTTTAAAGACCTCTTGATTGATGTGTGGTATTCGAAATTGTTAGTGGTGGAGACTTAATTAATGTGCAAGCCCATGGTAACACCTTTCTTTGTGTTGATTTTGAGTATGAGTGAATTGTCCTGATACCTTATTCGAGCGGTTTCCCGTGAGGACAAGTTGGGGTTTCTTTGGCTTTACCATACTAAAAGTTGTGAACTAATGTGATAGGGTGAGTTGTATGAGCATTAGTGTGTGGAATATGTTGTTTGATTGCCCTATGTTTTGAGTTACGACACATGAGATGAATCATGGAGTTGGACGTGAGTCATATTTTGGGTGTTCTGGTACTCTGCATACATGTAGAATCATGCATTTTGCATTTTGCATTTCATGGCATAGTTAGGTTAGTACGATGCTCGGGGACTAGCATCATTCAAGTGTGGCGGGATTTGATAGGAGCATATTTGGTTGGGATTTTATCGATTTTTCGATGTCATTTCTAGGGAGATATGCGTTTTCTGGGGAGTTTGGTGTTGTTTTACAGGATTAACAGTGATAATGACATGGAGGAGTGTTTGTGTCATGAAATGCGAAAAAGAGAGGAGTAGCTGAAAGATGATGTTACCGCAAGAAGAGGAGAGATTTCACATTTTGACGATTTTGAAGTGTTGGAAGAAGATTCTGAAAATGGTATGACCATACCATTGTCCTAGTGTGAAGCTGAAAATTTGCAAATGATGAAATGCAAGGGACGAATGTTTTAAGTGAAGACAATTTATGATTGGTGGAGACTTCTTAATTCCTATTGGCTGGTCTCTATTATTTTTGATTGGTGGGGTATTTTATTTTATTTCTAATATAACATCTTAGAAACTTTGGGGACCCACCAACAAAAGTTAAAAGAAAGAAAGTGGCGTGAATCCCCAGGCAGCTAGATTATATATTTGGCTTATTAGAATTTTGGAGGACATCACCTAGGGTAGGACATGAGGAACGAAAAACAAAGGATGAACGGCTAAGCTTTTATTTTCCATCTGTTTTGCACAGATTAAACTACCGTATGAATTATTTTGTATTTCTACAACAATGATATGTTTCTAATTTCTTTTATTCTAGTTGAAGAATTATTGAAGCCTCGATGTAATTGACTGTGAGATCAAATTGTGTTTCTTCCTTATTAATTTATTAGTATTTGTTCATCTTCTGCTAGAATTTCATAACGATTATTAATTGGGTTAATTATTTCTGAAGGGTAATTGATAAAACTAATTAATCGATTGTCAATTGAAACGATAAGTCCGTAATTGCTTATGAGTTTTATATTGTGACGAGTGGTATGATTGTACTTGTTCGCACTTGGTTAATCCGCTACCACGAAGATGAATAATCTGGATTAAAATTAACCCGTGTGTGTGTTAATATTCAGAATCGGGTCTCTTAAATATTAATGCTGCCGGAACACCAAACTCTTATGACCGTGTCTTGGAGTGTCTTTCGGTTAGAGTATAATTAACGCCCGTGTCTTAATTATTGATTTAGAAGAGGCTGGTTACTTGGCACATGTCGGTAACTGTAACTGGTTTATTAATAAATTAATAAGTATTTTTGCATCCATGATCAGTCGAGGAAATCGACATGGAAATAATCAACTTCAGCTGGAGCCTTCCTATTATTGATTTTCGTCATTACTTGATATCACACTTTCATGATTATTAGAATTGTTTATTTTAGTTATTGCACTTTTAGTTAATTCACCACAAATTGGATTTTTATATTTTTGTTCTAAAAGAAAAAATCTTCCGTTCCTTGAGGATTCGATCCCTGCTTCCACTATACTAGTTATAGAGGTTGGAGGTGTTTATTTTTGGTAGTTTAACGACAGACCAGTCAACTGATAATCAAACAGCAGATATTAGTCAGCAGAGTATAGCTGTCGGCAGATCTAGAAGAACCAATGTTGGGGTACCTCCAAAGAGGTATGGGTTTGATGATTTGGTTGGATATGCACGTCAAGTTGCAAAAGATGGGGATGGTTTTGAACCTATTGGAGAAAAAGCACTTTTTGAAGGGTTGAATAGTCAACTTTAGCGCTATTTACGGATAGGCTCCGATGTATGTCATCGAGAGTTAATGATATCATTAAATACTCAATACGGAGTAGTTGATGATGGGATTTTGAATCACTCGATTCGGATGTCGGGTGAATGAGAAATTAATGGCTAAAGTTGGTAGAAAATATATAGGAGATGGGAGATGAAGGGAGGACCTCGCCCCATTCTCCCACATAGGTAACTTGAGGCTTGTGAGCTCAAGTAATAAGAGCTAATGTATACTCTTATAGATGTGCCCCAAGTGGCAAGGCACTTTTGTACAGGAGGGTGGACTTAGATTATTCCACGCGCGCGTGCCGCCACCGTCCGTCCGTCTCGGCTCGGCTCATCCTAGAGCTCGGTTCGGGTGTTACTATTAATTTTTTGGACAAATTTTTTTAATAAAATTAACCATAAAATTAATTTTGGAATATGATTGTGTCATTCGACCAATAATAATTGATTGAGTCATTCGACCAATCAGAATTCAGACGACACATCATCCGACCAATCAGAGGGTTAGATTAATTCAAAATTAATCTTATTAATTTCGCCCCAATGACTTTTCTTGAGGGGAAAGTCGGCCATTACTTTTCCAAGGGGAAAAGTTTGATGATGTGTTTCGGCCAATCATATTTGAGCATTGGCTCCTCCTCTCTACTATATAAAGAACCCATGGATGAAAGTTGAAGCATCGAATTTTCTCTTGTGTCTTTCCACCACAAAGAGTCAGTCATATAGATCTAGATATTGAGTCGAAGAGAAGTCGGAGCACTATGTAAGTTCGTCGGAGCTCGGGGTTTTGAAGTGTCTCTAAATCCGAGACGAAAGCCATTGTATCTTGGGAGATAGTTGCTACTACCGTGGGCACCATACCGGAGCAATTTGTCTTAAGGAAAGAGTAACTACTCGCCTCGGTTTGATCTCTAGTCCTTTATTTTGTGCATACTACCTTTATTGTCTATTGTTTGAATCAGATATGCATGATGATATTTATTTTGTGAGATCTGCTAAATAATATGAATTGTTCTATTCACATGATTTATTTTCTAGATTAATATTCTATAATTTAATCCGTAAATTATGGATCTGTTCCATAAATCACTCCACACACGATACGCTATCCCAACAGAACCTTCTACTTATAAGGAAACAGTGACATGTTCTAAGGCATCTTAATTGCTTGCCGCCATGGGAGATGAAATAGAGTTATTACGGAATAATCAGAGTTTGGATCTGGTCAAACATCCATGTGATAGGAGAGTTGTTACTCGGAAATGGATCTTTCAGAAGACTGAGGCAGAAGGGTCATGTATAAGACACGTTTGGTTGCAAGAGGGTTCAGTCAGAAAGAAGAGGACTTTGATGAGATATTCTCACCAGTATTCATACATACTTCAATTCGAGTGTTATAATGGTGGCACATAAGATCATGGACTTGATCATTTGGATTTGAAGAAAGACTTTCTACATGGTGACGTAGATATGGAAATATACATGACTCAGCCAGAGGGGTTCCAAGTTCCTGGAAAGGAAGGTTTTATATGCAAGTTGAAAAAGTCCTTGTATGGACTAAAACAAGCTCCAAAGCAATGATATAAAAGGGTTGACTGTTATATGATCCAGATGGGTTATAATATAAGTCCATATGATTGTTGTGTGTATCACAGTTAGATGAGAGATGGGTCACAAAACTATCTTGTCTTGTACGTGGATGACATGTTGATAGCTGTTCAAAAGAAGTTTAATGTTTAGAATCTGAAAGACCTCTCAGTGCTGAATTTGAAAAAAAGTATTTGGGTGCAACCAAGAAGATTTTAGGGATGGAGATCTAGAGAGATATGAGTTAGAGAAAGCTATTCTTATCTCAGCAGGGTTATATACAAAAGATTTTTGGCCAGATTTGGCATGTCTGCTGCAAAACCAATAGATACTCCTATGGCATCAAATGTTCATTTGTCTGTTTATGCTTCACAGTCAGTAGAGGAGAAATATATGTAAAAATTCCTTACGCTAGTGCAGTTGGCAGTCTGATGTATGCCATGGTCTGCACCAGGCATGATCTGGCTTAGGTAGTCAGTGTTGTCAGCAGGTTTATGGCTCAACCTGGGAAGGAACATTGTAAAACTGTGAAAAGAATATTCATTACCTTGGGGGTACAACTGATGTTGGTTTCATTTATGGAGGTGATACTGAAGGTCTGGTCACATGGTATTGTGATGCTGAGTATACAGGTTATGTTTACAACAATCTATGACTGGTTATGTTTTCATATTGAGGAATTCAGTTTTCAGCTGGAAAGAAACTCTTCAGGCCATAGTGGCTCTATCAACTACTGACGCAAAATATATGGCTCTCACTAAAGCAGTCAAGGAGGGCATTTGGTTGAATGAACTAGTCATTGATTTGGGGCTACATCAAGATCAAACATGAATATATTATGAGAGTTTGAGTGCAATATGTCTGGCTAAGGATCAGGTTCATCATGAGATGACCAAGTACATAGACATCATGTGTCATTTTCTGAGGAATGAGAAGAAGGTTCAAGTAAGGAAGATCAACACCGAGGAGAATCCTGCTAATATGCTTACTAAACCAGTTTAGCGGAGCTAATTTCAATTGTCTCTGAAATTCTTGATTATTCAAAGCTTTAAATCTAAAAATTTGGATACTCAGTTGATGGCAGGTCAGCTGGGTGGATTCTGAAGAGAAGTCTGGTACAGTACATCCTGGCATTGACGAATGCATCTGGTATAATACATCAGTCTATGCAAGATGGTCGATTTGAAGAGAGCTCAAGTCAAGGTGGGGATTTGTTGTCAAATGTGACTTGATCTCTACATAATCTGGTGGAATTAATCTGTTAGTCAACTGAATGATGGTCAGCTGAGTAAGTGTATTAAATCTATGAAAGTCAACTAGTGAGGTCAGCTGAGGTGCGTCTGTTCAAGAGACTGCTGAGTCTGCCGAGTTCTTGAATACAACTGAGTTCTACATCTGAGCATTGGTTAGCTAAAGTTGGGTCAGCAGAGTGGGACCTACATTTGGGGCATTTATGGCAGTTCTGACAAAAATCCTTTGGTGGCTAGGTTTTAAGGATCCGTGCCTCATCTTTTAATCAGTGTAAAAGTGTATAAAAACTAAGAATTTTAGTGCATAGTAAAATATCTCTTTTTTTGTCCATGGAGTAGTCGGCACAACGCCGGAAACCATGTTAAATGTTGTGTTTTTCTTGTTTCTGCTATCTTCTTGATTGTTTACTGTTAAATTGCTTTTGTTTATTATCTTATTGCTTTTCTAGATTCCTGTAACGCCCCCAGACCCCGGGCCTGGTAGCGCTTAATGAGTGATATAATGGTCCGGTCAACTGCTTAGACCGCCGTCCTCGCTTGGTCTAAACGGGCTAACCCGAGTTGACAAGACCTTTCTGTCTCACACTTATATGGGGGTGAGCAGGACTTTACTTTACCGATTTGGGATTTTTACATTCTCCCCCCTTATAAGGGACTGGTGTCCTCGCCAGGACGGCCAAGACTTGTCCCAGTGGATTTGTCCGAGTTCGTCCCTACCATAGGATTCTAAAGGTGGCCCCCACCGCCTGTCACGGAACGGCACTTAGTTCCATATGATAGTTGGCTCTGAATAGGACTTAAACCTTAATACGTGGTCTAGTCGTGTTTAGGAATGTAAGATGAGAATCTTAGAGTTATATCTTTTAAGTGTAGACCCCCTTAGGATAGTCCGTTAAGCACTGAACCCTATAAGGTTGAAGTCTCTGAACCCAACAATGTCATCTAAGACTAAGTGAAACCTCTTTAAGTAAAGCTTTGGGGATCGGAGTCTTATGCCTATACCTTCAAGTTGAGGTTCTCTTGGTTGAACTTTCCTTACACTCCCTATCATGATCTTTCCACTTTCATTTACACATAAATATCAAAGACTACTTTTGACTTGGCCAACCTTTGTAGGGTATGGTATCTTACTCGTCTCTATATATCCTTTGGCCCTTCCTTGCTCGGTATGTGTTTCACACGAACTCCATATAAAATTCTTACTTTTACAAGTGCTTCTTATTCAATTCAACCACCGGTGTTAATGGTTTCTTGCTTTAATACATGGTTTTCATCGTCCTTGGATCCAACACGGGCGAATGCTTGTGTTCCTGTGTTTGCCTTTCATGTAAAACCGTTTCCCTTGCTCCGAAAATTCTGAAACTTTTCAGAATAGTAGATCACTGTTTTGTATACAATTTCTATTTTTACATCAACTCGATAATCATTGTGGATGGTTCACAAAATCCATGTTGATGCCGGACACTCTGTCCAGAAAATCTGCATCAGCACTTCCACTTCTTCTGTTTTGAACAGGTTAAATGCCTTCAATTGACCTGAATTTTTGATATTTTGCAGACAACGCCTTTATCTATAACTTTCATGTTGGAATTAAGTTCGAATTCTTTTTAGTTTGATCTCGATCTGCAATTCACATCAGTGATGACTAATCTGAAAATTCTGACAGTTTCTGCATTCGGCAACAATAATTGCTTTGAAAGACTTATTGACATCCAAAAATTCTACCATTCTGTTATCATCTGGGAAACTTCAATACCTAAATATTTTCTCTTTTGATCGTGCTCAAATTCCTTTTCTTTTGGGCTGCACGAGTCGATAAAGACAGATTCGGAGTAAATATCAACTCCCACCGCCTAAAAGAACCCTCACCTTGTGACTTAAGGCCAAGGCTAAGAGACTGATACATTATGACTGTTATCTTATAGAAGTTGATCCCTGGAGTTTGATCTCCCCCTGAGTCAAGTCTTTTAGAAGGGTGTTTGTGAGGATAACGTTATGGTTTCTTTTGCAGGTATAAACAAGCACCAAGACGTTACCTTCTGGTATGCCACGCTTGAAGTTCAAATCCTTTTATGACTTTCTTCAATCATGCTTTTTCTAGTAAATTGCTTCCCTTTGACTCCTTACCGAGATCCTTGAATTCAGCAACTACTCACCATCGTGTGCCATGAGTAACCTAAGAAGCAAATCTCTTTAAGTCTTTCTTCTGAACAAGTTCACACCTTTCTACTTTTAAATTTATGAAAAACAGTTCCATCTGACTCTGCATTGTTGCACTCCTACCCTTCCTTTCAAATCCATAATTGTTTAAACTTTCTAATGCTAGAACATTCTTTTTGCTTGTGTTCATTCTCGGCTTCCCTCCTAAGGGTAATGTCGATGTTGTAACTTTCTCTCTTAATGCTGCTTGTTCTTTCATGGTATGCATCTCATCTTTTTGCCAGTCAGATCTTTAAACCTACCCTTACAACCCTTTTCAGTTACTTACCGTCAACCTTCTGACAATTTATGCTAAGCCAATTTCAGACGGAACTTAGCCGTTTGCCAGGTGTCTTCCGAACCTATCTAGCCGACCAACTTTTGAACTCCCAAAATTTTATTAATTTCAATTCAGGGGAATGAACCTTGTATCTTTCAGTTTTAAATCCCTTTCAGGCCATTTAAAGCCATGAACCGACATACACACCTTTCGACGTTCCTTCGTCTGTCTTTGTGTCCTATAATATTTTGTGGAGCTAGTTGAAATGACTATTTTGTTTTGACACTTTTCATCTCCCCATAAGCGATAACTTTGAGAATTCATTCTTTAGCACTATACTATTCCTCACGATCAGTGCAACCTTGGACCCTTAAAAAATTGGATCATCAATGATCTTTTACACTTTATTTTAAATTTGGATTAATTCTATGAAATCAAACCTTATCCGGCATTTCTTAAGTGTCTAATAATCTTCACTCAAAAGCGTGTTATCGCAGACCCCTTTTTCCAAAACTTTTAAATTCCCTTTACATTACCTTGAGGATATTTCTACCATAACTCAATCTTGAAATAACCTTTCTTTGATGCAAACTTGGACAATTCGTGACAAGTTTCACCCCTTCCTAAGACCTTATGGTATGCTTGTTCTGGCCCCGTAACTTCTTCAGGTTGAGATCTTCATCCTTTTCGGACTTCTCAACTATTTACTCATTCAGGTGCTCGACCTTGCACGTTTGCTTTGATTTTCTACTGTGGGATGATTACTCTGCAACATCTATGCGAATTGAGAACCCTCTTAATTCACCAACATCCATTTTGTTGATCAAAATAATTAATAAATAAGGTCACCTGCTGAATGTTCTCAAGTCCAATATTCTTTCTTCTTGAAGTAAATGTCACAAGTCCACCATGTGATGTTTCTCTTAATGTCCCTACTTTCTAAAGGCTTATGTGAAAGCTCATTATCTTCCTTTCAAACGGTTTGAGTTCCTTCGCAGACTGCCGTATCTTGCAAAATTACACCTTCCGAAGATATTCTTTTGTTCTACCTTCTGGTGGCTATCATTTGCATCAAGATACTATGCCCATGTTCAACTTTGAACCAATCGTGTTTCGTGTGCATTATTCCTTCTTTGGCTTACCAAGTTGACCTACCACCCTAGTGCTCAACTTGTCATTTTTCAATATCTTTGGCCTTCCCAAAAAATGATCATCTCTCTTTGTGTGGTTTGTACCACGTTTCGGCCATTATTGTTTCCACATCGGTTTCACATTCAGATCTTTTATAAGGTATTTTATATCTTCCTTATTGTGGCATAGAGATTGGGTCGGGCCGTCAGGGAGAAGGTATGGCGAATGCTTGCTCCCTTCTTTCCGAAATGTTTATGAAGCCCTTTAGCTGGGATCCTTGCAGTTCTTCAGCAAACTTGTGTTGCAGTGGTGGAGGTTGAGATCAAAAGAAGTCAAGTATACTAGTAGTTGTGGGTCGGTTGGGAAGCTCAAGCATTTTGGACATGGGTCAGCAATAGCAAGTAAAGTGTGATATACCGTTGGGTGCAAGATTTGGGGCAGTCGATGAGATCACAAAGAAGCAAAATAAAGATGCGGTTGTTGTCAATTACAAGCGAGTGGTCGGGATCAAACTAGCCAGTGGTCACAGGTTAGATGAAGATGGCAACCTTCAGCGTCAAAGATCGGCTTCATGTTCCGGATGTGGAAGATTTGAAGAAGACAGTGACGGATGAAGCCCACACGATATCAATTGCAGTTCACCCCGGAGCAACCTGGACGTGTAGAGAGTTGAAACGGCACTGCCTGCCATCTTCTGTGAAGATAGAGATATCATAGTTGCATATAACACCAGTTAACACACCAGCATCCAGAAGTCACCATCTGAGGACATGTATGGAAGGAAGATTAGAACCCCAGTCATATGGGATGAGCAGAATATTAGCAAACTACAAGACCAGAGTGGATACAACGAGCCATGGAGAATGCTGAAGTGGTCCATCGCGACCTCGAGATGGCTCGAGACAGGCAGAAGAGTTGGGAAGATGGAATAAGAAGACTGTTAGAGTTTGAAGTTGGAGATAGAATGCATCTAAGGGCATCCTCAACGAGAGGGTCCAGATGGCTTGGGCAGACAGGAAAGATATGCCATGGATATAAAGGCTCTTACGTGATAGTGCCTAAATTAGGACCTTTAGCTTATCCATTTGTAGTTACCAAAATCCCTTCACGGGTGTATGATGTTCTTCATGTGTCAATGACAAGGAAATGGTTAGCTGATGTTGATGTGAGTCAATCTTTGACCTTGAAACAGTTGAAGAGACTTTGACTTACGCGAAATAGTCAAGTGCACTTCAGAGCGGAAGACGAAGAAAGCTAATAAAGGAAGACATACAGCTAGCATTGGGTCATTGAAGCAGTTACACCGACAGAGGCAACGTGAGTTATAGAAGACAAGGCATTTGTGAAGTTCCAGAGTTAAGTACCTCCTAGTTATGTTCCGTTTCGAGGATGAAACTTGTTTCAAGGGGGGAGGAATGTACGTAATACCCCGAAAATTCAAGAGGGGTAAAAGAGTAAAATAAGAATTATTTTGTATTTTCCTATTTTATTTATAACCTAAAAGAATATTTAAAAAGGGAATTAATTGGTTTAAATTAATAGAATTAATTATGAGTATTTAAAGGAAATAATACCATAATTGATCCCATTAATCAAAACGTCAGTTTTTGAAAACTGAGAAAGGGGCGACGCACCAACACGGAAAGAAGCAAGAACGAAAATCCCAATCACGAGGCCAAACGGTTGACCGTTTGCACGGACGACAATAGAAGAAATTGATCACTGAGAGAAGACGATCGTTTCCATACTCTTTGTTTTATAAACAGTAAGTTTTCGTTTTTGCCCGAAAATCTGAATCTTGATCGTTTTTTTGGGTAAAAGTCTGAGCTTTAATTGGGTAGAGGGTGGTATTAATCATATTATTCCGTTTATGAATCGTAAATTGTGCGTAGAGGTTGTGGAACCAAAGGATTCAAGCTCTTGTTTCCAAGTTGCATTTGGCCCATTTTAAATCGCTAAAAGGTAAGGAAGTGTTTTTAAACGGATTTTGGGTGTTTGACCGTATTTAATTATGTGTATTTATTCATTATTGTGGCTCGTTCGTTTGTTATAAGGTCGTTTCTACTTTTTGTTATATTACCGAATGAAAGAAAAAAAAAAAGGACTTGCTTCCGGTATGTTGCCGCTGCATGTTGCTGAAGGAAAAAAAATATAGCATAAAATAAGAACTTTGGAGTCAACAAAAGTCTAGGAAAAAAATAAGCAATTCAATTATTTATTTATTCATTTCTTGCCTCTCATCAAAATTATGTAATTGTTTTCTGGAAAAAAAAGTAATCGAATGAAATAAATAAGATGCAAAGGTATTAGACATGTGTCTAAAGTTGATACAATGGGATGATATAATATATAGGATTTGCGAATGAATGAATGATATAATGGGTATAAATGTGTCTGGTTATTTTATTTCTATGATTTCTTGTGTATAACTTGTTGTTGTTTGGTATGTATGTTTTTGAGGGCATTCCATGTTATTTTACAATGTCTAACATCGATTTCTGGTAGCCTTAGTTCTGCACCACAACTGAGACCCTCTGCGGGGAGAATGTGGGAGCACCGGAAGGCTTTGTTTTGGCTTCGTGAGACATTGACTTAGTAGTCAATGATTTTTTTACAACGTGCTAGGTAGCGTAACTAGTTGTCTAGGATTAGAAGTCCGTAGGGAGCCTTATATGTGAATGAATTAGGTGGTTAGAACTTAACTCGTAAATACATATGTGGTTGTCTAAAAGCTAAAACGTCAATATCACTGGTAAGGCACGTTTCTAAATCGAAACATGGGATTCTTACAGCCCCCTTTTGAGTAATGTGTCAAGGTCCAACGTGTAATTTCCCACATGGAGACCTAAGTCCATGCCTCCTGGAGCACAGTTTCCTTTGGTATTGATGTAACAAAGCGTATTTGTGTGCGGATATACTACGGAGCTAGTAGAGGGTGAGTCAGCTCTACTGTTACAACCTATGTGGTAGTGATTGTAAAAAGTATTAATGTTGCATATCTCTATGTACTGCTATTTATTGTACCGTTTCTTTTACCCCTTACTAAGTACGTATGTACTTACCCCCTCTTCTCTCTTGTCCCCACCCCGAGAAGGTGGTGTTTTTTTGTAGGTAGTTTTCGAGGCCACTGAGGAGTGACCCGGAGATGATGCAGATGACGTCTACTGTCTTTACTTTCAGTTTACTTTTGGGTATAGATTCTCTTGTCCTTTGTAACGATGGAAACCAATGGTTTGAGTTTATGGATAACGAATTGTAACGGATACATTTGTATTTGATGATTATAATAAGTCCTTGATGATGTAATAGTTGCAGCCTGTGTTACTTTCGATTGTTTTAGTAGTTGTTTTAAGTATCCGAGTCAGTCGTTTTACCTTCCGATTGTTTTCTGATGTCTGCTTACGTTAGGCTTACGTGTATAATTTGATTAAATTTAATTATATACGTGCCGGACGTTCTTTTCCAGATAGGGACTCGGTATCCGGGATAGAGGCGTCACAATTCCATATCTAGTTACAACGTATGGCAATTCAAAAGATATCAAAGCATATGTCTTTATTCAAACAAGACTGCAAGCATAATCATACCAAAAAAAAGGTATACTTACAAATGTTGGGACTCTCTTAGCCTATTATATACGCACACTTCAAGATACATGTTGAGATATATAAAATTTTAATTATCTACCCGTCTCCAGTTTTTAGTTTTTGAGAGAGATTATAATTCAACATACACTAACTTTAAGAATGAGAAATATATTGACAATGGCATTTGAGCCATTACGTTTCATCATAAAAACTTTTTTTTAAATAAATATACGACAAGTGATATAAATCCCACCACAATCAATTATGCAAGTTATTTAAATTCAACGTGTTATGAGGCTACCACTATTCTCTAATAAATAAAGGCTTTAGAATTATTTTTAATGAATGCAGCAAAGTGAAAATTATGAATCATCAAGGAAATTAGGTTTAAAATGAGTGGTAATAGTTATAAGAACAATTGTTAGAAATTGTGACTTGACCTCTCATCTGATCTGGCTGAGTACTAAGTCAGTTGAGTACTCAGCAGGGGAAATGTCAGCAGGGGCAAGGCCAGCAGGGCAATCTCAGCAGGGGCAATTTCAACAGGGCAATGTCAGTAGGGCAATGTAAGCAGGGGCAATGTCAGTAGGGAAAATATCAGCAGTTCATTTCTTGTGAAGTCAGCTGAGCTGAGTTCACATCTGGGTATTTTAGTCAATCTGCTAGCACGTCTTTATGTCGGCTAGGTCTACGGTTTTGTGATTATAAATACTCATATGTTGTAACCTATAATATTTTCAGTTAATAGAAGTAGCAGAAGCAATTGCTTATGCAATTGCAAAGTCTGTAAAATCTCCAGTGATAATATAATCTCCTCGTTTCTGCCCATGGACTAGTCGGCATATTGCCCGAAACCACGTTAAATCACGTGTTATTGTATCTTGTGTGATTTTTTCCTTCTTGTTTATTCTTGATTATTACAATCCGTTTGTATCCCTGATCTGTCTTGTCATAACAAACAGCTGGTATCAGAGAGTCAAGGATATCATCAGGGAATCACAAATCTGTTCGAGTTAGGTTGATTGTCACCAAGTTCGTAATTGATGCTAGGTTCTGGGATCAACGTTAGCTTTCTAGTGAGATCAAGATGTCTGGTTTAGATGTAGAGATTGATAAATTCATATGAAAGAAACAATTTCAATGTAAAACCCGCACTTTTGGAAAAAAAACTTGCGGCAGAAAAAAAAAAGAACAAAAAAAAAAGAATGAAATAGTCTAGAATTGTTTAAGTGGAGGAAAAATCAATTAATTAAGTAAACACATTTGGAACCCTTTCATTTCTTTTCCTTATTCACAACGCACAAGCAGTAGCCGCAGCAGTTGGTCGACTTTTGGTGTCGACTTCTTCACCTCTTTTTTTTCTTTCAATCTAACGAATCATTTTCGTTGCTCAGATCAAGAAACATTTGAGACGGAAAACGATCACCTCGACGAGTAGATCACCTCGACGGAAAACGATCTCCTCTCCTTTTTAGTTTCGGCCAGCACTTGTTTTAGGCCTAGGGTTGCGTTTTCGTGATGCATATTAACTAGGTGATGATCTTATATTTTTAGGTGATACTTTTTGGGTGCAAGAGTTGATCTTTTGGGCTGATTTTTGAGGTAAGGGATGATATCTCCTAAAAGTAGTTATTTTTATTCAATTCATACTTTTAGCATGTTTTAATTCATGATAGAATTGTTACGAAATCGATTGCATGATTTTACCGGGCTGTTTTCAAGGTTTTGTCAAATAAAGTGTGCTTTGCAAGAATTTAAGAATACATGTTTAGGGGCTGTTTTGAGTAATTTCTTTGTGATGAATTATTTGGCTTCAAGATTGTGTGATTTTAACCTCTTAAATGATTTTAAGACCGATGGTTTTAAAGCTTTAAACGAGTAAGCACGTTACTTTGAAAGTATGATCCAATGAGTTAGATTCAAGCATGTATGTTTGTGAAATTACATGGACAGAAAGACAAATATGTTATGCAAGTTTAAGTTATTATGAATGTACAAGATTTCATGAATGAACAAGCTAAAAAAATATGTAAGGCTAAGCTCATGGTTAGGTACGGTAACTACAACCCCACAGTGTTTGCGCAAACCCCCAACCTTTCATGTATATGTCACGTTTTGGCTCTATGATTCTAGACATGGAGTCAAGGTTGGGCCAGTCATGTCATGTCATGTGCCTAGTCCACGGGCTTTAAAAAGGTGGATTCCTGATAGTGGGTTTTCATGATGATTTTCCCTGTGGTCGCAAGACAGGGCGTCGTCCTCTGAGCTAACCGAACAACCAAACTACTTAAGTGCCTCTTTCATTTTTTGGCACCTTTTTGAAAGTTTATAAGTGTTTTACATTCGTTGTTCTAATTATCTTTAGTAAAGATATATCCATGTATGCATGTTTAGAACAGTGATTCGTGTATTGTGATAGCCGGTAAGCAAACACGGATATGCTTTTATGTGTTGTTATTCCTTGCTGAGCCTTGTGGTGTGTCACGGATTTTATTAACAAAGCAAACAAGTAATAAATATTTATAAATCCGGTTTCCCTCAAGTATAAGGATCGTAGTATAGAGGTTGATACCGGGTCGATCTTACGGGGAACTGGCGATTGCTAACCCTAGTTTTTGTCTAACTAAAGTATGTCACGAAAAACTAATCTAAACAGCGGATAAAACTAAACTATACTGGAAATAAACTTAACTAAGACGTAACACTGGATAGAAGATATGATCTAAAGTCAGGAAAGATACGGGTTGCGAACTATTAAACTAAAGCTAAACCTAGTATGCAATAAAGGAAATTGATTAACTAAACAATTCAAGTTCTAAGGGAGTTGATCAAATTATAACGAGCAAACGAGCAATTGATCCACCTATCCTATCAACATTCAATTCCAATTCAGATTATTTCGTGATTTCTAACCAAGTTGTGATTCACCTAACCAAGGTAAGAACTCCTAATTTCTTAGACAAGCTCTCCTATCAATCTTTTATCTTTCGATCTAAAGATTAATGCTTTCAAATCAAGGTGTGAAATCTCTCAATTTCTAACCTAGAAATCTAACCTAATAACTCTCGTTAATTAGATTTAAGATCTATTCTTTATCATGGTGATCTAAAGTTTAACATGATTTTCATCAAAATAAACAATCAACAAGCAACGATCTTTCGATATGAATTGCAATAAACATCATGAACATGATAAAAGAAACAACTTGAATTAGAAACTCACAAAATAATCAAGAACGGAACTGAATTGTTGAGTTGGACGGCTTCACAACGCTCGTTCAAGGCTTTTAGCCTCTAAGCATCCTCTTGAAACTTGGAATTGTTTGAATAAAAGTGCATAAAAGAATCTAAAGAAAAATTGTTTGTAAACTAAGGAAAATCGCACCCTAAAGCCGCCCCTAGGATTAGGGTTTTGAGTATTGTGTAATTGGTATCCCATATGTGGAGAAAACAGCTGCTATATATAGAGTTTAAAGTCGGTTTCACTAAGTCGGCCGCTGGACGCCCGTCCAGCCTTGTGAACGCCCGTCCAGATAGATCTGGACTTGTTTTAGACGCCCGTTCATACCGCGTCCAAACTCTCTGTATCAAAATCGCACCTCCGGACGCTCGTTCACTCTATCAAACGCCCGTCCACTATGGACGGGACCTGGACGCTCGTCCAATGTGATCGAATTTTAATTTCTTGATCTTTATCTCTTTTTTCTCTATCCCATTCCTTCATTATCTCTTTTATCATCAATTAGCTCGAACTTAATCAACTTTTGATCATCTTTTGAGCCTCAAACATGTATCTATAACACATAAAAACATCGCAAAATGTAATAATGTCCAATTAAATATAAATTCATCAATAAAACGCATAAATTGACTAATTTTGCGATTAACTTATTAAAAACACCACATGCTCGATATTTCCATCTAAACACTTATTTCTTATGCAAATAATACAAATACGGGAGGAAATTATCATAAAATATAGCCTTATAAAACATATAAATTCACCCTTAACAACTCCCCCACACTTAGCTTTTGCTCATCCCGAGCAAAACAAAACGAAAATTAAGGCTCGGAAAAAGACAGACATCTCAGCAAATATAACACATATTCAATAAATCAGAAGTTCACCACTGTGTGTGTGCAAAGCCATATAAAACTTCCACTAAATCCAAACTTGAGAAACTCAAAGCAAAACTAGCTAATACCCCCTCGTAGACTAGCAATAAATGACACTCATAAGATGCACCCTACAAACGTAAAATATCCCGAAAAGAATGATCGGATATATCTAGGGCCTTTCTGAAATACTCAGAGGATAATCCCTACAGCATATCTATCAGTTTATACTGGGGATAAGATAGACGATAACTTAGTCTTACATCCATTTCATAACAATTCTTTATTCAAGTTGATTTAATTACTTCACTTTAAACACACATCAGAATGAGCTATTGCCCTGTCATAGCAGAATAGGATATTCGAGATATACCCTACCTTACTCCAATCATAAGGCAGCTTCTTCTGACTGCCGTGAGCTTTTGGTCATCATAGTGGTATAGGACATACGTGGTACGCCCTATCGCACTCAAATCATTGACTAGCTTTCGACACACCCAATTAATTCATTATAAATTCAACTTTTTCATTTGACAATAAGTTACGTGTTACTTATCACATTCAAACCTTAGATATTCACAGTATATCATACTCCGGATCTAAATACAAACTATCATAAATCTCAAGATATGTACGTAGCACTAAGCACATGACTTATAAGAAAATCAGAAATCACTCGTCCAAAAGGGGTATAACTTTATAAATTAGCTCATCGTTCACTAAGGCTCGTGAAAAATAAATCTCAGGTGAAACAACCAACTTATCAAACATATGATATATAGCTTGGATGACTATGAAAATAACGAACATTGATATGCATTGCTTACTCGGGACTTGAAAAATTCGAAAAATTTAGCTCATTTTGCATAGAGAAACGAAACGAATTAAGCAAATGTATAGATACACATAACCATTCCCCTCCCCCACACTTAAAGATCAACATGTCCTCATGTTGTGCAGAAAGTAAATAGAGAAAGAACTTAGCTGATTTTAACAGATACTCGAATCGTCGGTCAGGCCGGAGCCTACGTAGTGACACTTTGTATTCGTAACCATACAATGTAGCTCGACAAAACCGCTAAAAAGATACCTGCACTACTCGACAAACACGGAAACATCTCGGGGAAAACGAGGGATTATACTAAAATGAAAAGAGATAGCAAAATCGAGTAATAGCAAAAGATAAAGCATTCAATACATCCAAAAGTGAAACAAAGTAGAAATGAAAATACTGATGCCTTATGGCTTACATGATCCATCGGAAATAATAAATAGTTGCTGAATGAGAAATACAACGAATCACGTAATCAAAAGTAGCGAAAATATACAATCTCGGTATCTAGGACAAATCAAAATCGAAAATAAACAAATAAAATCATGACTGCCCCGGAGCCGTAGAATCACCAGCCGGAGGTACATCACCCGCAGGGGCGTCAGGCTGCTCCTCATCCGAAGAAGACTCAGATTCCTCCAGAACATCCGCAATAGCCTGCTCGATCGCATCAGAATAAATATAATCCATGGTGCTCGGATCGAAGATTCTGTCGTCTCGCGCTGCCGGCCCTCACTGATACACTTCAAAATCGTCAAAATGTTGTTTTGTGTAGTCCGAATATCCTCCAACCAGTTCCAGACACTGTCGCCCATATTCAACCTCATCCGGACTGAGGGAGATAAAGTAGGAAGTGAGGATGCTCGAGGCGGGGCTGAAGATGAACCAGGCTCCTGTGGTGCCCCCAACTCAGACTGTCCCGAAGACTTACCATTCTCTCTCTGTATAGGCCTCGGGTTCTTCGGTCTATGATCCGCTCCATACTCAGGCACACCGGCATCAAGGCATAGACCGTGAATCAAGTGAGGGATAATCAGGCAACGTGTATAAATCTTCTGATTGAGAGCCACTTCATCGTATAATGCCTTTCTCACGTCCACATTCAGGCCAAAAGTCAACGCATATAGCATGCCTAGGTCACCAATATGGAAATGTGTCAAGTTGTTCTTGGGCAACAACCGACTCTGAATAAACCGACACTGGACTTTCCAATCCTCCGTCCAGGTTGTGGTGACTAACTCTTTCCGGTCTCCACCCGGCCTCAATGTCCAAGCCACCTCCGGGCAGACTCTCAACCTCAACTCCTCCAAGGGATCCTGCCCCAAACTCTGTCTATGAACAATCTCTTCCTTATAATCTCGCCCCTCAAAAGCCGTCAAGTTATACTTCCGATTAATCACCTCCGGTGTAAACGGAACTTCCAACCCTCGAACTACAACTACCCCCGTCTCCAAGTCGGTTTCCGAGCAATTAGCATAAAATTCCCGAACTAAGGAACCATTGACCGGGGTAGTCGGGATCGTCATCAAGGCATCCCATTTCCGGTCTCTTAACAACTTGACGAAACTCGGATCTACCTTCGTCTCCAATGTTGCCCGCTCAATCAACATCGTCCTCGAGAAGTAGTGTTTAGTATAGGCGTTGTGAGCTCTAGGGTTCACGAATCTACGAGGCATAGGCATCGGGGCAACGGTTTTGGCTTTCTTCCTAGGTTGTGCAGCCCTAGCTTCCACAGGTTCCTCTTCCCGAGGAGCATCCATAGCCTCCTCAACCCTAGACGATGCTCCACCCCTCTGAGCTCTAGGCATCCTCACCAAGGGAATATCATCATCCGTCTCAGACTCCGAGGTTGGCTCATCCCTCAAAGTAGCCCTAGTTTGCGTGGCTCTATGGGGTTGCTCTCGAATGCTAACACCCCGGTTCGGATCAACTAAGGTGGGATCAAACTCCTTACGTTTCTTCCCGGCCTCCCTAGCCACTTCCTTACCATGTCTCTTCAATACCGCCTTCTTATGAACCATAATTCAAGCCTAGACTAAACCAAAACAAGCCCAATTCACAACAAGTTACCCGTTTAACATCCAAAGCGGGATTTCAAAACAACCAAACCACCAACCACAACCATAATCAGCACCAAACAACCCATTCATCACCCATCACAACACCGTAACAGAGCAGACAGAAACCACAAAACCAAAAAAAAAACGGATTAAGGTAATATTCAAGTGAACGAGCCGACCCAAAGATCGAACTCACAAAAACGTGAATAAAATCTAGAAAAGTTGTTACTAACTTACCAAGTAAGGTGAGTAGATGCTGATTGAGATGAAAATTAGTCCAAACAACACAAATTTGGCTCCCAAAATCGGCTCTTTTTCTCCAAAAAGTCGGACTGCAAAGGGTCCTGATTCTCCAAAAGGATGGTGTTTTGGGGAATTTGGCTATGAAAATCAAAGAGAGGGTGTCAAGAGCGGTCTATAGCACTTTGAATCGCTCGAAAGGGTTTAGAATTGAAGATTTTAGGCCAAAAGAGGAAGGAGAAACGGTTTTTCGCGTTTGAAACTCAGAAAAGTGAG
Organism: Gentiana macrophylla; assembly: GCA_026214975.1. Taxonomy (NCBI): domain Eukaryota; kingdom Viridiplantae; phylum Streptophyta; class Magnoliopsida; order Gentianales; family Gentianaceae; genus Gentiana; species Gentiana macrophylla. Next base: position 48,376,804 of record CM047817.1, read on the forward strand.
GGTTCAAAGACGGAGGGGGTATATATAGACAGATGTTGGACACTCGTCCAACTCAATGGACGGGCGTCCACTGGGAAATCAGATGAACTGGACGGGCGTCCTGATATTCAGACGCTCGTCCAAACTCCCAAATTGAATACAGGATTGGAGGGAAATAAGCGGACGGGCGTCCAAAATGTTGGACGGGCGTCCACTAATTACACAGGCGCACGGACGCCCGATCCCTTGAGACGGCGCCCAATTCGCTTTCTCAAAATTATCAAATTTTCATGCATTGTAAATTCAAAAAAGCCGTTTCTCATTAAACTTAAATAAAACTTCAAAAATACAAATGGAAATCAACGAAGTACATAAAATTACTAGAAAATAAATAAAAACAAATAGAAAAATAGTGGGTTGCCTCCCACCGAGCGCTGTTGTTTAACGTCGTTTGCTCGACGAAACAACCTAACCACGCTAGTCACCATAAATTTCCGACCAATCTATCACCCGGATAAGACGGCGGAGCATGTCAATTGCCGGAGGGAAGTCATACTCATCCTGCAAACCCCAGTCCTCACCAGCTACATCAACACCTCGAAAATGTTCAAATTTGCAAAGACTGGCCTTCAATCTGTCGAGATCGGATCATTCAGATTGTGTATGGACGCCCTGAGCCGCCTGCAACTCCTCGAAGAGTGAAGTCTCCACCTCCCGAACAGCGGGGAACGATAAGAACATAGGTGACAGTCCTGATGCGGGTACTAATATCAAAGTCTACGTGCAACACTATAGTCCCTCCCGGTCCATCATCTACAGTGACAAGTGGGATCCTCCTAAGGAAAGGTAACTCCTCTGGTAGAACTCCGAAATCCATATCTAGAAAGCACAACTAACTGACAGATATAAACAAAATGAAAACTTAGTAAACTAAACTAAAATACTAAAACTACAAAAACACCAAACAAAAACAACTAAAGCTAACGATATCTAGGATGCCTCCTAGTGGCGCTTTTGGTTAATATCGTTAGCTCGACACCGTTTAAAGTTCAGCCTGGATCAGGCCATTTGACTTTTCTGCCAGCCACTACCTCGTCTAGACTTTGATTAGCAGTTCGGCTGCAGAAACAGCACCTAACACATGGGGTAAAATCTTTAATAGCTTTCCAAACACGCTTAAACTTCCCCATGGCTGACTTCTTCATCCTCTGAACGTGCTGATGACGTTCCAGCTGACGCTCCCTCTCAAACTCTTCCATATCCCAACTACCTGCCAGAATTTCTTCAGATTGACCACTACCGTCATCCTCAGAGAACAGGTTGGGTGAAAACGCGTCAAATTCTTCAACTTTTGTAGCACCACACCCGAGGATATCGAGGAAACGGACAATCAAAGGTTTCTCTTTAGGTTCACCAATATAGTGCTTGCACCTCTGACCATTCACTCAAAACGGTTGGTCACCATAGCCTCATAGTTCTAGAATGCCTCTAGGAATAATTTGGAGAATTTCGAAGGGACCGGACCAACGTGTCCTCAACTTTCCAGGAAACAGATGTAGCCTGGAATTGTATAGAAGAACTTGTTCTCTGACTTGGAATTCTCTTTTCTTAATTTTGGCGTCATGGAGGAGTTTCATCTTATCTTTGCTAATCCTGGCGCTTTCGTAGGCCTGGAGTCTGAATTCATCCAACTCATGCAATCATTGCGTTGCGATCGCTTACTTACAGATTGGGAATCAAAGTTCAGGAACTTTGTAGCCCAATAAGCTCTGTGCTCTAACTCGACTGGCAGATGACATGGCTTACCATAAACCATTTGATATGGAGATGTACCCATAGGAGTCTTATAGGCAGTCCTGTATGCCTATAGTACATCATCCAACTTCAAACTCCAGTCTTTCCTATGACTGTTAACCGTTTTTTCCAGGATTTTCTTAATACTCTGGTTGCTCCTTTCAACCTGACCACTAGTCATTGGGTGATATGGTGTGCCAGTCTTGTGACGAACACCATACTTTTCAAGTACTTTTTCTAAGGGTCGGTTGCAGAAGTGCGTCCCTTCATCACTGATCAAGGCACATGGACATCCAAACCTCACGAAGATGTTTTTCTTTAGAAATTTCATGACCGTCTTATGATCATTGTGAGGAGTGGCTTGAGCCTCCACCCATTTTGACACGTAGACCACGCAGACTAAGATGTATTTGTTACCACAAGATGATGGGAATGGTCCCATAAAATCGATACCCCATACATCAAAGACTTCACATTCTAGGATGGGTTTCAAAGGCATGTCAAAACGCCTTGTCAGAGTACCGGTTCTTTGGCATCTATCACAAGCTTTACAGAAAGCTTCTGTGTCCTTAAAGATCGTGGGCCAATAAAAACCGGATTGGAAGATCTTAGCAACGGTTTTCCAAGGACCAAAGTGACCTCCAGTGGGTCCACTGTGGCACTGCTCAATGATATCGCTACGCTCAGTTACGAACACATCTTCTAAGTAGACCATCTTTACAGATCTTAAAAAGATAAGGTTCATCCCAAACAAAAGATTTCAAATCAGTGAAGAACTTTTTCTTCTCCTGATAGGACAATTCTGGATCAAGATATCGTCCATGAAGGTAATTTACAATGGAAGAATACCATGGAACATCAGGAGGACAACCGTCGATATGCATAATGTTCTCTAGAGGAAAGTAAAGATCTATATCGTCTGGATCATCCTTTTCCTCACTTAGCATTCTCGAAACGTGATCAGCCACTACGTTTTCACTACCCTTTTTGTCTTTAATCTGGACATCAAACTCTTGTAGGGTCAGTATCCAACGTAGTAAGCGCGGTTTGGCCTCTTTCTTAGTCATCAGATACCGCAAAGCAGCGTGGTCAGTCCACACAATTACTTGAGCACCTAACAAGTAACTACGAAACTTTTCCATAGCAAAGACTACGGCCAATAATTCCTTTTCAGTAGTAGTATAGTTAACTTGAGAAGGATTCAATGTGTGACTGGCGTAATAGATAGGCTGGAACTTACCTTTGATTCATTGTCCTAAAACAGCACCAACTGCATAGTTTGATGCGTCGCACATAAGCTCAAAAGGTAGGTTCCAGTCAGGCGATATAAGAATTGGAGCAGAGATTAAACGGTCCTTAAACTCCTCAAACGCTTGCTTGCAACTCTCATCAAAATTGAACTCAACGTCTTCCTTAAGTAAAGTAGATAGGGGCTTGGCTATCTTGGAGAAGTCCTGAATGAATCTCCTATAGAAACCGACATGTCCAAGAAAACCTCTGACTTCGCGCACATTCTTAGGATAACTCATCTTCTCGATAGCTTCTACTTTTGCCCTGTCAACTTCTATACCTTTGGCGGAGATCTTGTGGCCAAGAACTATTCCCTCATCAACCATGAAATGGCATTTTTCCCAGTTCAGCACTAAGTTCTTTTCCACGCATCTAGATAACACTTGGTCAAGGTTGTCAAGACAATCATCAAAGGACTGACCAAAGACTGAAAAATCGTCCATAAAGATTTCCATACACTTTTCTACTAGCCCGTCAAAGATAGCCAGCATACATCGTTGAAATGTAGCTGGGGCATTGCAGAGACCAAACGGCATTCGCCTGTAAGCGAATGTACCATAAGGGCAGGTGAAAGTGGTCTTTTCTTGGTCAGCTGGATCAATGGGTATTTGAAAGTATCCTGAATAACCATCCAGAAGCGAAGAGAATGCGTGTCCCGCCAGACGCCAAGCATCCGGTCAATGAATGGAAGGGAAAGTGATCTTTCATGGTTACCTCATTGAGCTTCCGATAATTGATGCAGACTCAGAATCAAAGTGACAAGTCTCAATGCTATTTCCTCTCCTTTCTCATTCTTCTCAATTGTAATTCCACCTTTCTTGGGAATTACTCGAGTCGGGAAACCCATTCACTATCAGCGATGGCATAAATGATTCCCATGTCCAGAAGTTTGATGATTTCTTTCTTAACCACCTCTTGCATATGAGGGTTGAGCCTCCTCTGGGGCTGTCTAACACATTTCGCACCCTCATTTGTCTTGATCTTGTGCATACAGATGTCCGGAGATATCCCTCTGGTATCTCCTACTTGCCATCCAAAGGCCTTTTCATTTTTCTTCAAGACGTTGATCAATTTCATTTCCTCTAAACGAGACAGCTTGGCAGATATAATCAATGGAAGCTTGTCACCTTCTCTTAGAAACGCATACTTAAGATGTTTAGGCAACGGCTTCAACACTAAATCTGCAGGGGGACTTCTAAACTAGATTTCAGCTCTCCACTCTTCAACTCAACATCGCTGAGTTTACTTAGCGGTCCCATTGCCAAAGCTTCTCCCTCCAACAGCTCATCCTTAATTTCAGCTTCCAGCTGTTCTAGGCTCACCACACCATGATTGTTCAAATTATCAACCAGTCGCTCATACTCCGTTGCCACAGCCATGACTTGCTTTTCCATCAGATCATCGAAGTCATCAGACGACTCCTCCATGGAGCAACCGGTTGGAGGACCAGAGGGTATTTGAATGGATTTGGAGACATTATAGCTTACCTCTTGATCACCAACACGGATCGTCACCCGCCCACCATCGCAGTCAATGAGGGCTCGAGCTGTAGACAGAAAAGGTCTTCCAAGAATCAGGGGGACATTTTCATCTTTTTCAATGTCCAGGACATACCAGTCGACGGGAAAGGTAAACCTATCGATTTGAACTAGGATGTCCTTTAAGATTCCCGCTGCTTTCTTAGAAGATCTATCAGCGAATTGCAAATTCATGGTAGTGGGTTCTAGCAGATCAATTAAACCCAGATGTTTGCACACAGACAATGGCATTAGGCTTATAGATGCACCCAGGTCGCACAAAGAGTTAGGGAAGACCAGGCCTCCCATTAACACGGTAAGCACAAACTTTCCAGGGTCACCTCTCTTGGTTGGTAAGTTTCCGTAATTGATCATTGAACAATCCTCACCAATCAGCCTTTCCATGTCTGACAACTTCCTTTTCGAAGAAACAACATCCTTGATAAATTTTGTATACTTAGGCATTTCAACCAAGACATCTGATAATGGAAGATTTACCTGAGTATTTTTCAAAAGGTTTAGCACCTTTTCATACTTCTTATCTTCACTTAAAGGGATGTTGCTCTTTCTTGGTGGAAATGGAAGCTTTTTCAGATCATTCTCAGAGAAGACTTTCTTTGAGGATGCATTGACAGCTTTGTCTTCCAGATCCTTCCACCTAACGGCTTTTTCAACCTTTTTATTAGTCAGGGGATCGGCCTCCTGACTCATACTTGATCCTTCACTCCTCAGGGGATCAGCCACCTGAGGACTTCCAGCTTTTTCACCTCTCAGGGGATCAGCCACCGGAGTATTCTCTTTCGGCAAAGGGGGGTGTAGGTGCTCAGCTTCCCCTCCTGCCTTATCAATGGCAGGAGGGGCTAGTGGTTTCCCTGGTGGGAAGGACCACTAACATGAGTACCACTTCTTAGATTCATTGCACTGGCCTCCTCTCTACCATATGGAATTGATGGGACGAGGTCAGTACATTGGCCATTGTTCAAGTCTGTTTGAGCAACTTGACCACCCTTGGGATTTTTCTCAGTGAAACTGGGCAGTTGCCCTGGGGGTCGAGAAGCTAACTGTTCAGCCAACTGCCCGATTTGCCTCTCAAGATTTTTCATTGATCTATTTTGCTCCTCCCTAAAGGAATCCCATTGAGCTTTGATATCACTTGAGTACGAGGGGCCTTGAGAGTTTTGGAGATTCTGCGAATAGGGCTGGCTGGGCCGACTTTGAACAGCAGGAATTAGAATTGGCGGGCCAATTCGATTGAATCTTTGAGTAGGATTGGAAAATTTTGAGTTTTGGTTCTGATTAAAACCAGGGTTTCTATTGAAATTTTGATTCGAATTAAAATTTGAATTAGGATTGAAACTAGAAGATTGATTAAACCCATGGCTTTGGAAATTATTCTGGCCAGAAACTTGATTAGACCTTTGGTTGTTCTGGCCATAGAATGCATTCACTTCAGCATTCTGCCCGTTCATAGGACAGAATTTAGATGTGTGTCCCACCTCGTCACAATTCTGACATGTGACTTGATTACACTGTCCATAATCATGAACATCATTCACTTGATAAGGTGCAGGGGGATTAAATTGACACTGGCCATTCATATGGCCAACCGACAAAGATTTTCAGCGATCTGAACCCTGGGTTCTCATGGAAAACAAAGTTTGATTTACCGGATTTGAAACTTGAGATGCTGCCATCTGCTTCTGCAGCATGGCGATCAAACTTTGCATGTTTACCTCCTCTACCTTAGGAGGAGGAGGGGGTGCTTGAATGGCTTGATAAGATGGAGCATAGTTATATTTAGCAATGTCCTCAAACAGTGCCCATCCCTCATCAGCATTTTCTTTAGAAACGCCCCACCAGATGAACTATTGACCATGCCTTTCGTAAGCTCGGTCAATCCACTAAAGAATGTGTTGACTTGCCTCTGCAGTGGCAAGCCGTGGTGGGGACACTTTCTAAGCAGAGATTTGAATCTTTTCCAACAATCGAAGAAGGATTCATTCTCTTTACGGTAGAAAGTGAAAATATCGCTCAAACATCTGGTCATTTTTTGAAGGTGGGAAGTATTGACTCAAGAACTCCTTTTCGAGTTCAGCCAGGTGGTAATTGATTCGGAGGGAGAGAAATATACCACTCCTTCGCTTCTCCTTTAGAGAAAATGGAAAAAGTTTCAGTTTGATTGCATCCTCACTTACTCCTTGGATGCGTGTGGTGCCACATATCTCCAAGAATGTATGCAAGTGAGTGTGTGGATTCTCTGACTGGTAACCGTGGAAAATAGATGCATGCTGCATCATCTGAATAAGTCCCGGCCTTAGCTCGAAGTTCTGTGCAGTGATGGCTGGAATGACAATAGCCGGGTTGACTGTGACTGCGCCAGGCATGGCGTAGTCCGCCAACGACGCCTATCATTAGCGACCATTATTACAAAATCGCGATTTCCTTGGCTAATCGATCCTCAAGATCTTGCTCGGCTCATCGCGTAACCGCGAACGGAAAATCCGCTGTTTGGCCGGACTACGGTTCGCTTCGGGTCGTGGGTGTATAGTAACGGTCCCTTTTGACTCCGAGTTTGCATAAACCGGACCAAAAACAAGTGAAAGCAACCTAAAGACTAAGAAATTAAAAGCCTAACTAAAAATTAAAGCCTGAGAAAAGAAAAGAAAGGGAAGGAAGAAAAAAGAAACAAGATTATTAAGGGCAATGATGAAACAGACGGGCGTCCAAAGGTTTGGACGGGCGTCTGCCCAACTTTTGGACTGGACGGGCGTTCGGTTGCCCAACCGCTCGTCCGGTCTTTAGAAAACTTGAACGGGCATCCAAATTTTATGGACGCTCGTCTAAGTGGGTGAAAACGATACAACATTGGAAATTTTCCAGCGGACGGGCGTCCAGGATCCCAGATGCCCGTTTGGTAGCGGGAAAACTAGAACAGAGGCAGAAAATTTGCAGAAACGAAGAACAGGGGCAGAAAGATAGAAAAGAAGAAAACTAATCACAAGGGAAAGAAGAAACTTAAACCCTAACTAAAACCCTAATATCCTAATAACCTAACGATTATCAACTAACACAGGAATAAAAACGAAATAAAAACAAGAAAAACGAAAAACAAAAACTAGACAACCGTCCGGTTCCCCGGCAACGGCGCCAAAAACTTGTCACGGATTTTATTAACAAAGCAAACAAGTAATAAATATTTATAAATCCGGTTTCCCTCAAGTATAAGGATCGTAGTATAGAGGTTGATACCGGGTCGATCTTACGGGGAACTGGCGATTGCTAACCCTAGTTTTTGTCTAACTAAAGTATGTCACGAAAAACTAATCTAAACAGCGGATAAAACTAAACTAAACTGGAAATAAACTTAACTAAGACGTAAAACTGGACAGAAGATATGATCTAAAGCCAGGAAAGATACGGGTTGCGAACTATTAAACTAAAGCTAAACCTAGTATGCAATAAAGGAAATTGATTAACTAAACAATTCAAGTTCTAAGGGAGTTGATCAAATTATAACGAGCAAACGAGCAATTGATCCACCTATCCTATCAACATTCAATTCCAATTCAGATTATTTCGTGATTTCTAACCAAGTTGTGATTCACCTAACCAAGGTAAGAACTCCTAATTTCTTAGACAAGTTCTCCTATCAATCTTTTATCTTTCGATCTAAAGATTAATGCTTTCAAATCAAGGTGTGAAATCTCTCAATTTCTAACCTAGAAATCTAACCTAATAACTCTCGTTAATTAGATTTAAGATCTATTCTTTATCATGGTGATCTAAAGTTTAACATGATTTTCATCAAAATAAACAATCAACAAGCAACGATCTTTCGATATGAATTGCAATAAACATCATGAACATGATAAAAGAAACAACTTGAATTAGAAACTCACAAAATAATCAAGAACGGAACTGAATTGTTGAGTTGGACGGCTTCACAACGCTCGTTCAAGACTTTTAGCCTCTAAGAATCCTCTTGAAACTTGGAATTGTTTGAATAAAAGTGCATAAAAGAATCTAAAGAAAAACTGTTTGTAAACTAAGGAAAATCGCACCCTAAAGCCGCCCCTAGGATTAGGGTTTTGAGTATTGTGTAATTGGTATCCCATATGTGGAGAAAACAGCTGCTATATATAGAGTTTAAAGTCGGTTTCACTAAGTCGGCCGCTGGACGCCCGTCCATCCTTGTGAACGCCCGTCCAGATAGATCTGGACTTGTTTTAGACGCCCGTTCATACCGCGTTCAAACTCTCTGTATCAAAATCGCACCTCCGGACGCTGTTCACTCTATCAAACGCCCGTCCACTATGGACGGGACCTGGACGCTCGTCCAATGTGATCGAATTTTAATTTCTTGATCTTTATCTCTTTTTTCTCTATCCTATTCCTTCATTATCTCTTTTATCATCAATTAGCTCGAACTTAATCAACTTTTGATCATCTTTTGAGCCTCAAACATGTATCTATAACACATAAAAACATCGCAAAATGTAATAATGTCCAATTAAATATAAATTCATCAATAAAACGCATAAATTGACTAATTTTGCGATTAACTTATTAAAAACACCACATGCTCGATATTTCCATCTAAACACTTATTTCTTATGCAAATAATACAAATACGGGAGGAAATTATCATAAAATATAGCCTTATAAAACATATAAATTCACCCTTAACATGGTGCTCACCCCTTCTACCACTATTCTTTTTCCAGGTTTGAATAAGGAGGACTAAGGTTAGCAGTGGCTGTGGAGCTTAGTTCGTAGTTTAGTTTATTTATGTTTCCTTTGAAGATTTATGAGGCTTGAGGCCGGATTTTATGTATCTTCCCTTATGTTATAGATTGTGTGTTTGGGTTCAGACTCTGGTTCTTGTGAACTTGGCTTGGATTTGTGAATTATGAAGTCATAGATTGTCGAGGTTTTGGTACAGCTTTCCTTTCAGGTGGCTGTTTTCCGTGCCTGCGTTATGGCGTCGGTATTGGCGTTTTGACGCCAAGGCTGTGAACTGGATATTTATTTTCTTTTTCAGTTCTTCTTGTACGAGATTTATCTTATCTTTTAAGTGTCCGTTGTGTATGTCATTGGTATACGTCACGTGAGGCTGACGTGTCTCGGTTGGTTTAATTGGGGCACGTGCCAGCGACCCGACCCGGGTATTTGCTCGGATATTCGGGGTGGGGCGTTACATTCAATCTATGGCAAATCAAGATGCATGCTCTATTGAAGAAACTGGGGCTCTAGGCTCTATTGACAAAATCGGTGGATGCAGGAAACGCTGAGATGGCCAATCTGGAGGAGAAAGCACATTCAAAGATTTTGTTGTGCTTGTCTGATGATGTATCACTAAAGTTGTTGTAGAGGATTCAGAGAAGGGCTGTGGCTGAAGCTTGAGAGCATGTATATTACAAAGTCGTTGATCAACAAGTTGCTAATGAAGCAACGTCTATTCAGTTTAAAGATGCACAAAGGAATACCTCTCAGAGATCATCTGGACAAGCTGAACACAATATTGCTTGATTTAAAGAGTATTGGTGTTAAGATCAAAGATGAGGATGCAACTCTAATTTTGTTGGTATCATTGCCAGCATCATATGAGAATTTTGTGTAGTCTTTTGTTGTATGAAGAGACATAGTGTCATTGAAGGATTTTAGGGCATCTCTCCAGAATCAAGAGCTGAGGCATAATGTAGCCGCAGTCTGAGACAACCATAACTCTGCTGGTTTGGTTTGGTAGTAGCATTTGTAAAGGAATGCAAATGCAGTGCAGTCTCAATCAATATGGAGTGTTGGCAATCAGGTGGAGCTTCTGTTCCATACTAATCTAAGTTTGCAGAACTCGGCTGAGTAAAGTCAACACTAATATGACACTTGGTTGTGTATCTGAACCTGAAGAATCAAGAGCTGAATCGGGTGGAACCAAAATCTGGGGTCAGCTAAGTGAAGGTCTGTTGATCTAGTACCAGTTGAGTAAAAGTCAGCTGAGTAATGGAATGTTCAAGTCTAGGAAGTCTGCTGATAAAAGGCAGCAGATTCCATCTGTCAACAGAGTTGCATCTGCTGAATCTGTTGAACATGTCTGTGTTGGTTCTACATATGTGTCTGGAAGTCTCAGCTTAGTGAATTCAGCTAAGCATCTGGTGAAAATTTCTTAGGTGGAGTTCTCATCTGGAGTTAAGTCTCATCTGGAGGAGTCTAACCTAAAGTCTGTTTTGTTCTCATCTGGTCAGCTCAGAATTTGAATCTGAATCTGCAATATGTTTTGTTGAAGTTGAATCTGAAGAACTTAGTTGAGTGTCCTCAACTGAGATGATTACATCTGAATCTGGTAATCACATCTTGTCTGGTGATCAAGTCTGAATATGTTGATCACATCTATTCCCAACTCAATCAAGTCTGAATCTGTTAGCAGGAGAGGATCTCATCTAAATCTGGAAGGTTCTCATCTGGAGTTAAAAGTCTGAAGAAAGATGAGGAATCTGGTACAGTACACTTGGAATTGACAAATGCATCTGGTACAATACATCTGGTTAATCTGTTTGAACTAGAGTTCAAGTCAATGAGGAGATTGTTAGAAAATGTGACTTGACCTCTCATTTGATCTGGCTGAGTACTAAGTCAGATGATTACTCAGCAGGGGCAATGTCAGCAGGGGCAAGGCCACCATGGCAATGTCAGCAGAGGCAATGTCAGCAGGGAAAATATCAGCAGGTTATATCTGGTGCAGTCAGCTGAGCTGAGTTCATAGCTGGGTATTTAGTCAATCTGCTAGCAGGTCTTTATGTCGGCTAGGTCTAGGGTTTTGTGATTATATATACTCATCTGTTGTAATATAGAATATTTGCAGTTAACAGAAGGAGCATAAGCAATTCCTGATGCAATTGCAGAGTCTGTAAGATCTCCAGTGATAATATAATCTCCTAGTTTCTGCCTTTGGACTAGTCGTGTATTGCCGGAAACCACGTTAAATCCTGTGTTATTGTTTCTTGTGTGATTTTTTCCTTCTTGTTTATTCTTGATTATTGCAATCCATTTGGATCCCTGATCGGTCCTGTCATAACAATAATAGTAATAGTTATAAGGACAATAGTGGAGAAAAAATTGTCAATAGGGACAAGTAGATTAAAACATGGTGAAAAAGGACAAAAGACACCTGAAAGGACAAAATTATCTTTGTCACGTTCAACGACTTCAATTCTACTATCAAACAAATCCATTAAAAATAATCCACTAATTTTTTTTAATATCAAACAAATCCACTAAAACACAATCAAAAACAAAAATAACGTAAGAAAAGCATAATCGTCCAGTTGAATGATAAATTTTTTTTGCCATTGTATTCAATCAACTAGACTAAATTCTTGTGAATACATGAATATTGTTTTTTCAAAATTTGTTCATTAAAATTATGACACATAAAAACATCAATTTTTATATATTTTATCAATATAAAACTATGTCGTTTCAATATTTTTTAAACAAATTCTCGAATTTAAGAGTGAGTTTTTATGACTTTTGGTCTGCCCATATGCCTGAACCCTAGAGTGGAATATCAACTTGACTTGCCAATGCCGTGTCTTCGGGGATGTTCGTTAGGGAAATTATTACGATTAATAATAAATATGTGACACAATATTTATGACACAACGAGTATCATAACGTGTATCTACACTATTGATTATGATAGATATTGTTATGACGGATCGATCAAGAAGTGATGATGATTGTGAGTAAAGATATAAGAATAACAAGTAAACAAACACAGAAACAAGAAGAACGCGGATTTAACGTGGTTTCCGGCAATGTGCCGACTACTCCACGGACAAACGAGGATATTTTATTATCAACAGAAATTTACATCAAGTTACAATTAATACAGATGGTATTTATAGCCTTGGGAATCCAACCATTACCGACTAAACAGCCAACTCAGTAAACGACTGAAATACCCCAGAAGTAACTCCACCGACTTAGGAAACCATGCAGACGTGTTCCTTAAGTCTGCTGACCCTCAGCATACTTGTCTTCGGTAGGCTTGTCATCAGCAGGCTGATCAACCCTACTGCTACCTCAAATGAACACCAGATTCGGCATATGCTTCATGCTCGGCTGACCACCATAACTTCCACAGACTCTGCTGAATGCCACACTCAGCAGACCATCCTCGGTAGCATAGTTTAAGTCACCATTACAAATCTCCACCTTCACTTCAACTTCATGCAAACTGACCAGATGCACAACCAAGTGCCAGATGCACAACCAAGTGCCAGAAATCCTCTTTGTCTTCAGATTTGAATATCTCAGCAGACCCCCATCATCAGTTGAGTATTCCCAGATACAAACTAACAGCTTTGGATATTTAGCAAGTCCAGACACAACTGAAACTTGCCCCTTGGTACTGGTTTAGTGAACATATCAGCAGGATTGACATCAGTGCTGATCTTCTCCACTTTAACCCTCCTCTCATATCTTAGAAAATGATACATAACATCAATGTGCTTGGTTTTCTCATGATGAACCTGATCCTTAGCCAAACATATTGCACTAAGACTGTCACAATACACATTGGCTTGATCTTGATGCAGACTCAGATCATTGACTAGCCCCTTTAACCGTTGCCTCCTCCTTTTGTTGCTTCATCGCTGCCATGTATTCTCGCTTGAGTCAATAATGTCACTGTACCCTGTAAAGTTGCCTTCCAACTTACCACAGAACCACCCAAGGTAAGCACATACCCAGTCATAGACCTCCTGCTGTCCACATCAGTAGTATAATCAGAATCACAGTACCCTGTGACAAAACATTGAGTACCACCTCCATAAATGAGTCCAATATCTGATGTACCCCTAAGGTACCTGAATATCCTCTTTACTACTTTCTAGTGTTCTTTTCGTGTTGAGCCATAAACTCTGCGACAACACGGATCGCTGAGCCAAATCAGGCCTAAGTGCACTACTCATGGCATACATAAAACGCCTCTTGCACTAGCATATGGAACTCTTGACATGTATTCTTCCTCTTCAGCTGACTGTGGAGCAAACACAGTAGACAGATGTAGATTTGGTGCCATAGGAGTATCTATAGGTTTGGCTGCTGAGATGCCAAACTTGGATAATACCTTTTCAATATACCCCTACTGAGATAAGAACAACTTCCCATGCTTCCTATCTCTATAGATCTCCACCCCCAAAATTTTCTTTGCATTCCCCAAATCCTTCATCTCAAATTCAGCCTTGAGCAGATTCTTCAGATCTTGAATGTCAGACTTGTTTACAGCAGCTATCAGTATATCATCTACATAAAGCACCAGATATAGATGATTGAACCATTCTTCAACTTGTTGTGATACACACAGCAATCATATGGACTCCTGCTATAACCCGGCTGAATCATATTGCTGTCAAACTTCTTATACCACTGTCGTGGAGCCTGCTTAAGTCCATATAAGGACTTCTTCAACTTGCAAACATATCCTTCTTTGGCAGGAACTTGGAAACCCTCTGGCTGAGTCATATAAATCTCCTTATCTACATCCCCATGTAGAAAGGCTGTCTTCACATCCAATTGCTCAAGTTCAAGATTCTGATGTGCCACTATTGCTAACAGCACCCTGATGGAAGTATGTCTGACCACTGGAGAAAATATTTCTTTATAGTCTACCCCTCTTTCTGACTGAACCCCCTAGCAACCAAACGTGCCTCATATCTAAAACCCTCAGCAGATGTCATTCCTTCCTTTTTCTTGAATATCTATTTGCAAGTCACCACCCTCTTGTCTTGTGGTTGTTTGACCAGATCCCAAGTCTCATTCTTCTGAAGTGACTCCATTTCTTCTCCCATCGCAATAAGCCATTGGGATGCCTCAGAACTTGTCACAACTTCCTTGTAAGTGTTAGGTTCAAAACCATCCACTTCTTCAATTACCGGTAGTGCATATCCAACCATATCCTCCTCAAACCCATATCTTCTTGGAGGTCTGATATTGGTCCTCCTAGCTCTGCTGAGAGCTATACTCTCTGTGACCAACATCGCTAGCTTGAGTCTCTCGCCGACCCTTGTTCAAATAGACTTGCTTGGATCTGTGCTCGATCTCGCCGATTGTTGATCATCCCCATGTTGAGTCTTTTGATTCAGTAGACTCTACTTGAAGCTCCACCTATTTGTCAATCTTCTGTCTCAGATCTAATTTCAGATTCAGATGTGGCTCTCACAGATGAGTTAAGCATAGAGTTTTCATCAAAAAACAACACTCCTACTGAGTATAACCCTATTTTCAGCTGATGACCAGATTCTATACGCCTTAACTCCATCTCCATATCCAACAAACACACCCTTCTTGGCCCTAGGCTCCAATTTGCCCTCACTGACATGATAGTAGACAGTGCTTCCAAAAACCCTAAGTCCAGAGTAGTCTGCTGACTTTTCCTGACCAAACTTCAAGTGGTGTTTTAAGTTTGATCCCAGTGTGAGGCCCCTATTGATTAACTAGCAAGCTTTACTGATAGCCTCCCCCCAAAATCTCCTTGCTAGACCAGAATTAGAGAGCATGCACCTTGCCCTCTCCAGAAGAGTTTGATTCATTCTTTCTGCAACACCATTCTGCTGTGGAGTATCTCTTACAGTATGGTGTCTGGAAATGCCTTCATTCTTGCAAAATTCATCAAACTCAGACCAACATAATTCTAGTCCATTATCAGTTCTAAGTCTCTTGATCTTCCTCCATGTCTGGTTTTCAACCAAAGCCATCCACTGCCTGAAGTTCTTGAATGCTTCACTCTTGTGCTTCATCATAATTACCCAAACCATCATTGAATAATCATTTATAAAAGACACAAAATACCTATGACCACCCAATGACTCCACCCTTGAAGGTCCCCAACAATCAGAATGGACATAATCAAGTGTCCCTTTTGTGATGTGAATTGCTTTTGGGAACTTGCTCCTATGTAGCTTCCCAAACACACAGTGTTCACAAAATTCTAGCTCATTGACCTTATGTCCCCCAAGTAGATCAGACTTAGACAGAATTTGCATCCCTCTTTCACCCATATGACCTAATCTCATATGCCACAACTTAGTCAATTGTGACTGATGAACATCTGATGATGCAACAGCAGCAGAACCTGATACAATAGACCCTTGTAGTATGGACAATGTCCCCTGCCTGATACCCTTCATAATCACACTTGAACCCTTATAGACATTCATCACTCAACTTTCACCCCTGAACTTGAACCCTTTGCTGTCTAGTAGACTAAGTGATATCAAATTCTTGGTAATTTTTGGAACATGCCTAACCTCATTCAATGTGCAGAATTTACCATCATTTGTCCTAAGTTGGATTGATCCAATCCCAGCTATTTTGCAAACCTTGTTGTTGGCCATAGCAATATGACCTCCATCAACTCGCTTGATAGGTTGAAAACCACTCCTGTTTGGATACACACATGATAAGATGCCCCAAAGTGTCCGTAATCCACACATCTCTCAGGCCCTCTGACTGACTGAACCGCTAAGGCGGATCTTCTTCGAGTTGGTGTCATGTTCTCGCTAAAGCAATCTGTACCTGCTTGAGTACCTCTTTGCTTCTTCCTCTTTGGACATTCATTTTTCCAATGTCCCTGCTCCTCGCAGTAATTACAGATATCCTTAGCGTTAGGACCCTTGGAATTCTTTTTGAATTTCTTCTTTCTAGAATTGCTTGGCCCTCTGCTGACTCCACTGGCCACCAACCCAGCAGACTGACTATCTGTCCCAGATCTAGATGCCGTATGGCGTAACTCTCGAGCATGGAGTGAAGATCTTACATCCTCCAATGATACTGAGTCCTTCCCAACAATAAAAGACTGCACAAAGTTCTCATATGATGCAGGCAATGATACAAGTAGAATCAATGCAGCATCCTCATCTTCAATCTTCACATCAATATTCCTTAAGTCAAGCAATATTATGTTCAACTGATCCAGATGATCCCTCAGTTGGGTACCCTTATGCATCCTTAAACTAAACAGACGTTGTTTCAACAACAACTTGTTGGTCAGAGACTTAGTCATATACAGACTCTCAAGTTTGGACCATAACTTCTCAGCAGTGTCCTCTTCAGCAACCTCTGTGATAATATCATCTGACAAGCACAACATGATTGTTGAATGTGCTTTCTCCTCCAGACTGGCTCTCTCAGCAGCATTTCCTTCTGTTGATTTAGACAAGGGACCCCATAATCCCTGTTGCTTCAACAAAGCACGCATCTTGATCTACCATAAACTGAAGTTGTTCCTTCTTGTAAACTTGTCAATCTTAACATTTGAAGCAGACATCTTTCTCACCAGAAAAGCTTGTGTAGACCCCAAATCCTAGCGTCGATTATGACCTCGGTGATCTACCTTGCTTCAACAAATAAACAGGTTTCTTGATGAACCTGGACGCTCTGATACCAGTTTTTTATGACGGATCGATCAAGAAGTGATGGTGATTGTGAGTAAAGATATAAGAATAACAAGTAAACAAACACAGAAACAAGAAGAACACATATTTAACGTGGTTTCCGGCAATGTGCCGACTACTCCACAGACAAACGAGGATATTTTATTATCAACAGAAAGTTACATCAAGTTACAATTAATACAGACGGTATTTATAGCCTTGGGAATCCAACCCTAACGGACTAAATAGCCAACCCAGTAAATGACTGAAATACCCCAGAAGTAACTCCACTGACTTAGGAAACCATGCAGACGTGTTCCTTAAGTCTGATGACCCGTCTTCAATAGGCTTGCCATCAGCCGGCTGATCAACCCTACTGCTGCCTCAAACGAACACCAGATTCAGTAGATGCTTCATGCTCTGCTGACCATCATAACTTCCACAGACTCTACTGAATGCCACACTCAGTAGACCAGCCTCAGTAGCATAGTTTAAGTCACCATTACAGATAATACTGATTAACGCCTCCACATTAAAAATCAACGATTTAGATACACGTTATGATACTCAGTTTTGTCGTAATGATTATGCATGTATCATTACTCAGTAATAGGTCTCCACATGACTCATGAGGTGACTTTAAGTCTTTTAATATATTTTTCCATTCCATACAAAAAAAATGATAATGAAATTATATTGCATTATAATATTGTAGCATTATATTTTGTTGTAAGTGATTAATCAAGGATTGCCTATCTTCATAGAATAACGAAATTGTCGTATCGTATAACGAAATTGTCATATTTTTTTGACATTTTTTCAAGTAGTCAATAGAAATTTCTATGTTCTTAAAACAAGAACCGAAGAAGTTCAAAACACTAAATTCATTATTAGCTCGTAGAAATTTTCTACGGGCTAACCTCAGAACGTGAAATTTCTACGTTGTGGAACAAAAACCCGTAGAAACCATTATGTTCGTAGCCTGTAAAAGAATTTATATGCTAATATGAATTTAGTGTTTTTCATTTGTACAACACTTGTTATGAAAATATAAATTTTTACGAGGTAACGTACAAAACTTAGAAACTTTTATGGACTAATCGAAAAAAATGTTAGAAAAAGATAGACCTGAAAAATAATTGAGGGGGTGAGAATATATGACATGAAAAAGGGGGAAAATAAAAATAAAAATAAAAATAAAAAAAGAAGAGAAAAATCATAACATTTGAAAAAAAAAAAAAAGGTGGTAAGGACAAATCCACTATTTACCTCCGACATCCCCTTAATTTTAACAATGATAAAAATTGAAAAAGTTATAAATGAAAAACCGGTTCCTATTGGGACACATACGACTTTGTTACTATTATCTTTCTTTTGTTTACGTTTTTCTTTGTTCTTATGTCGAAAACAATCAGATTTAATTTGGCCAATCTTTTTTCACAATAATTGCATATTAAATTTTTATGTATGAGTGGTTTACCTAAATAGTTAAGCTGATTGAGTCCTACCGTATGCATGTGTGAGTAATTGTCTTCTAAATGAGGTACTTTTGTATCGGTGAAAAAGAAATTTATGAATCAGATATTTTACTTCCGACATCCCCTTATTATTAACAATGATAAAAATAGAAATAATCTAACATAAATCAAAGCTGCAACTACATTAATATATAAGGAAGTTTTTTTTATCATTTTATTGTTAAAATGAAAGCATTAACTCAGGTCCGTAATATTTGATTTTTGATAATTGCATAGATGTATTTCTTTGACTAAGTACAAGTCCAACCTTGGTGTGTGTGGAATATAATAACAATGAAACATGCAATGAGTGGCTGATATGGATTCTATCAAGAAAAATAGCCATCAATTATATAAATATCTAATTATATAAATCATGGATGCAAAACTGCATGATATTCTCACCAGAAAAATCAAATCTGCTAACAAATTAAAATGGGATTTTTCAATTCGATATTGTTCATCAATTTGTCAATAACCTTCCTATTGTACCAATCTATATTTCATCTTCCTATTGTTGCAGCAAAATATATACTTATGCCAGGTGATGAACTCAACAACACTTCAACTCTTATATCTTCCAATGGGATATTCACTATGGGTTTCTTCACGATCTCTGGTACTAATTTATTTACTGATTTAACTTCTTTTCTTGATTGTACTTTTCTTGGGATCTGGTACACCAATGATCAAGAGAGCAGGAGAGTATGGGTTGCCAATCGCGATCTACCGATTCTTGGCGTTGTGATGGGAGTCAACTTTACGTGACTCCAGTGCATTAATTACCCCCCGTTTACCACACTTTCTGCACAATTTTGGGTAATTAAATTGGACCATTTTCGGGGTGATATCGTGAGCTTATGGCACGGGGAACGAATCCGTTACTTTGATGAATTCATACCCCTTTTTGTTGATATTAACCCCATTCCCGAGCACTTTTACCCTCCGGAATTGTTTGGATGTTTGTGGTTGCTTTTGATATTGAAGGGTATTGGTGTCTCGAGGACCCGGAAGGTGACGATTTGTGGTGAAAAAGCATGACCGAGGCAAGACGAGGCCCAAAAAGGAAGAAAAGTGAACATTTGGGGAAACAGGGGTCTAAACACGCGTTTGAACCCCACAAACGTGCGTTCCAGAAGTCCAGAGTTGATACAGAGTTCAAGCTCTCCAAACGCGCGTTTGAAATCACTCCAAACGCGCGTTCCAAGATCCTAAACGCGCGTTTGAACCCTCCCAAACGTGCGTTCCAGATGAAGAACAGTCAACCCCCTGCCCAGAATTTATGCGAAACGCGCGTTTCAACTATGCGAAACGCGCGTTTGAAGATCTCAAACGCACGTTCCAGCCCTCTAAACGCGCGTTTGGACCGTTTTTGCAGCAGATTTTCCCTTCACCTATAAATACCCCCTTAGACATTTTCTTGGATATCAAGCTTTTCATAGCAAAACTCTACCCATTTTCTTGCTCGAATTTTGTAATAGCTTAGAATACTCTCTCTTAGTGTAAATCAACAACATCTTAGCTTAATCTTTCCATTTCTTAGCTTAGATTTTCATTCCAAACACTAAGAGACCACCTTTAATTACTTTTTTTTTTGTACTTTTGGATCTCAACTCAATTTCGCAATTTTATGGTATATTTCTCTTCTCTTTTACCTGTTATGGCTTTTATTTACTGCTTTATGTTTGTTTTGATTAGTATAATGAGTAGCTAATCCCTTTTCATAGTCGAATCATGTGAAATTTAGTGAAATTACCCCTTGGGTGATGAAATTGGGAGTGGGTAGTGCTTTTTAATGTTATATCTTGCTTGTTTCATGTCTTAGAACTTGTTATAACGGATTTGGGCTATATTGATCACCTAGGTCAAAAATCACACACATCACTCTTGAGAGTTGTTCAGATAGAGGGGTGTGGGAAAAGGGTTCTAGGATCGCATTGTAGTGCGAGGTTACTCGTTTTAACGTTCAAACGGCTCTCGTGCTTAACATGTCTTGTGAATGAATCTTTCTTAGGGATGGTTAATTGACTTGGCATAAGGTGTTGGGGAAGAGTTGTTCAGACCCTAGCACCGGGATTAGGAGTTCGTACCCGTGAAATTGAATGTAAGGTGTTTGTTGTTATTGCACACTCCCGGTTTTGTCAATCCTTGGGGTGTAACTAGCTATTTTGATCATGGTTCGGCTATGTCTCTTTAATTATCTTTGAAACCTAGTAGTTTAATCTTCTATCTTTCTTTTTATCTTTAGTCTCGTTAAGTAGAATCACTTAGTGTCGTTGTAGTAAACAAGCACTTTAAAAAGATTGATCACCTAGACTAAGCATTACGTTCACTTTGGTACTTACAAACACGATTTCTTTGGGTTCGACCTCGTACTCCTGTAGCTATTCTAGCAATCGACCCGGTACACTGCCGGTTAGAGAGTTAGTTTACCCACAGTTTCGAGTCCTTATAAATTGTTTTTGTTGGGTGGAATTTAGCTCAATCACGTTGCAATACTAACATTAGACGACTCGGAGCTCTGAAAATCAAAAATAAAAGTGGTGCCACTCTATTCAATGTTTCTAATGATAAAGTTGGTTCAGGCAACAATACAAGAGCCATGTTGCAAGATTCAGGAAATTTTCTTGTTTATTGTTGGACTTATTTCTTAGTTTTGATGATGAGTGCCATACTAGCTGTTATAGTGCAAAGGCAAAAAGATGTCTAGATAAAATGTATAGGTTTATTAGAGTTTGATTCATAAATAGGTTTGATCAAACAAGCATCGTAAAAGGTCATTGATCGTTTATCGCCAGATCGTCTAGGTCGATAGGGTAAATAGGTCGATGAGACTTGTCGTGAACCTCGTGAAGACTCAAGGCCCAAGGCCGAGGTTCAAACTCGAGAAATGAAGGCTAAGGGATCAAACTTAGTATTTAATGTCAAGGATATGGAATCAGTATTTAGGCAAGTCTGTGATGACCTAAACTGATTACATATACCTTGTGTAGAAGATCTAAGTTCCACAAGTTGGATGATGTTTGGAACTCGATTTATATTTAAAATGATGTAATCTAACTTCACAAATAAAAGTTGGATAAAGGAATCACCGCATTATATTTCTGAGACAAAAATATGATGTTCAAAGAGATCGATTGGTTTTACAAACAGAGACTAATGAACCTCACGATATATACCTCGATTAATTCAAGATTATTGGAAAGTTACATGGATAAGAACAGCAACTACCTCTGACTTATCAAGCAAATCAAAGGCTGAGATTAAAAAGACGTTGGGATGATCCATATTTTTATCCATTGGATACAAGTCAAAGGGTGGACATGATCGCACCACAAAAAGTAATCTGGCGATGTCGTCGACCCCATGAATAGTGACAGAATGCGGTGAGGATGGGACAAATACAAGAAACGGTCACATTTGAATTTCAAATTCAAGTCACATGCATTCCTACCTATAAATAGAGGACTTTCAACTCAAGAAGGAGATGATGAATTTTGGAATAAACTTCAAGTGATAACACCGAAATAAAAACACCTCGCTGAACTTACTGAGCTTAAGGTCACGATCTAGTTATTTTCTTCAAGTGAATTACGTGTTCAAGCCGCATCAAGCATACACACTTGAAGACCGCAAGTCGCTGATTATATCATCCTAATCAAGCCGCCGAATCGAATCATTTAATTGATTCATTCTTTATTTTATAAAGAACTCGTGAAGACAAAGAAGCATCTGTTAGGTGTGAAAGATCTGTTGGTTTGTGGTGGAGTCGGTGAAGAGGCAATTCTACCCTTCAAGGACCAAGGAAGACTCAGAGCAAAGACAATCCTACTGCTCCTCGCCATTTTCAGTTTGTGAAGCCATAGTTATTGGTGAAGGACAAGCAACCTAGGATTCTTTGTAATAGATAACTCAAAGATCTCTAGTGAATTTCCTCCAACATCACAGAGAAGAGTGGACGACAGAGATTACATCACCTGGAACCACTATAAAAATCTCTACTTACTTACAATGCATTTATTTTCTCTCGCACTTAGTTATTATTCATATCAACTGTTGAATCTAGAAACCAAATCACACACATACACTATCGAGTATCTAATACTTGGTAACATATTTAACAACAAGTAACAAGGCTTAATTTTGATATTATTCCACGCACAAATTCAGCAAATCGAATCACAAGATGAGACTCATCATTTATCAAAGAGGCTTATGAGGTCTCAAAGCAGACTCATCAAGTATCGCAGTGCCGCTTGAAGTTGCACTTGTTAACTCCAAAGTTTTAAGTGTTAAGTTTATTCACCCCCCTCTAAACTTAACTAAAGCCTTTTCAAGGGACCAACATTTATGATGAAGCAAATCAGACAATATGGCAGAGCTTTGATCATCCAACCGACACTTTAATTCCTGGAATGAAAATTGAGTATAATCTCAAAACTAGACAGAACTGGACACTGACCTCTTCGGCAGACGTTGATGCTCCAGCCTCAGGTGCATTCACAATGAGATTGGAAGAATATCAGTATTCACCACAACTACTAATCCACCGTCGTGGAGAGCTTTATTGGGCTAGTGGTCCATGGGAAACGAGCAGCAGGAGTTTTCAGTTTTTACGCTTGCACTCTTTTGATATGCGCAATATCCGTACGACCTGATTTCTGATCCTTCAGGCATGTATTTAATTGTCAAAACGATTGAAGCTGGTGCATCAACGCTGCAGTTATCTCCTACGGGCAAATTCATTGACAGCGCAAACTCCTTTCTTTATACACCAAACTTCTGTTATGGATATGGATTTGAGAGATATGACAGGTGCGCGGTTTCTGCATTGCCTTACTGTCGACCATTGAATGATGAATCCTTCTGGGAAAGTGCTAGGTTTATGAGTGGTCCCAATAAAACTGATGATAATTCACGCATTAGCCTCGGTGATTGTATGCAAAGATGTTGGAATGATTGCACTTGCACAGCATGTTCGACATATAATACTAATGGAACTGGATGCATATACTTCCCAGTAGAGAATCCTGATGGAGGTGGTGAAGTACTATATGATCAACTTTATGTATATGCTTTGGTTTCATACAAATCTCCAAAAAGTAAGTTTCTTTACGTTTAATTGGTATAGTTACTTATTAACATTTGAATTCAATAAGTTTTACTTATTAGGTTTCAATGAATCATCAAATTTTACTTTTTGTATAAATACCATAATATGTGTGGTACATCTTCTTATCTATGTTTCAGAAGATTGCAAAAACAAATATGCCTTCTTATCTTATTTTCAAATAATCGTAATTTTTTTCACCATATTTTTTATTTTTCCGTGCATTTCATCTTGACATTTCATTTAATATTGTTTCGATGTAATTTTCGCAAGCGAATCAATGGATTTGAGTAGTGGAATTCGTATTTGAAGATGTACTATATCGAAATAGTGGATTTGTGTTAGATTTCACTGTCGCGAATAGTGGATTTGTGTTGATTTCAATGTTTCACTGTAGCGAAGAGTGTATTTGTGTTGATTTTGCTATTTTTTTTCGTGGATTTCACTCTTCCCCTGTTGAAATATCAGATTCATAACACTAGTCTGAACTCAAGGCAAGGAGATTCAGCAGCAGAAAGTTCACTGGAGCATTCTGTTAAACTTTGAAACGGTTAAGAGAATCAGTTGTAACTGATTCTAGTTACCATCAAAGCTTCCATCCACCTATTTAAGTTGTTAATTTCCTAATTGTAACATCATATTAGTGGATTAGACGATTCAGCAAGAAAAGAATAAGGGAATAAGTAATTAGGTGTATGGTTGGATGTAGTGACAAGTGTCACAATCTTAGACTGTGTCTTATCCTTTTGTTTTGTTAGATTTTGTTGTACATATTTTATGATGTACAAGCCGGTATTTTGCTGCATGATTGAATGAAAGAATCCATCTGTTAATCATCTTCTTCACCATGACTATCTTGTCTTCATCTTAAAATCAAACTTGGTAGCAGAGCTAACTGACTAGTGTCATGAGTACTGGGACCTCAACTGGAACTCTGGAAGCTCAGGGAGCCGGAGGAAGCCATGGAAGCACAGTTCCGACGAGCTCTGTTGATGTTCCGGTCACTGCCACCGTCACAGCTACTTCTGTTACTATTCCGGTCACTACAACCACCACAGCTACAGGAACAGAGTCTGGAATATCTTCATACTATAGATCAACTCTTGGATCCATCCCTTATCCGGGTTTCATGTATCCACCACCGATTTTTGGTGGAATGCCACCTCACATCTTCTCTAGTACAATGGTGCCTCCATCTATCCCAACAACTTTTCCTGGTGTATCCACATTCATGCGGTCACCCTCACCCAGCTTGTTCCCACAAAATGGATCTTCTTTCCAAGGTCACCTGAATAAGACATGCACTGTAAAACTCAATCGGGACAACTACTTTCTCTGGAAATACACTATACTACCCATAGTGAAGGGCCACAAACTGGAAGGATTTCTTCTTGGAACCATTCCCAGACCTCCATGTAAGGTGTAGTGCCCGAAAGACAATTATGTAATTGTTTTATGACAGAATTAATAATTCATCTTATTATATGCATGTATGCTTATAATTAAGACACTACTGAAAACCCTAAGTACCTCGTTTATGTAATCACATAACTCAGTGTATGGCTATACACAAGAGGATTGAGTTAGTGAGATGTACTTAAAATTAACTTAGTCCGTAGCGTTTATTAATCTGAGTATGGGTCTCATGATTAATTTGCTATTAATGCGCCTGAAACACTTTAGGTGTGACAGTATTATCCGGATGCCGGTAATAGGGTACCTAGTGGGGCATTTATATATGATGATAATCATATAGAATCGACCGATTTGATTTGAGTTCTCGATATAATTCCGTGTCGAGAAGTCTTATCGAATCACAAGATGATCATGTATGGATTAATCTTAATCCCGAGGTGATCACTGAGGCATTTAGACTACTAGGGTAGAGTTTGATGTGTTAGTAAGGATCACTTCAAGTATGTGGTCCAACACTTCTCGTTGGCTCTATTCTCGAATGAGTGAGTGGTCCGTGCTATCACGAATATGGAATCCATTCCTTCCTCGAAGAAGAAGTAGAGAGCGATTCCACTTATTTGTTGACCCTAGAAACCGATCGATCGGCCGAGTTCATATTATATTGAATATGAACTAATTGATCACTAGGGGTTAATGGTAAATAAGGATAATATGTTTCGAGAAGGGTTTACGGAAATATCCCGAATCGAAGTGAGCGATCTATGGAGGATTTATCCGTATGTAATGATTATATCGGTGGGCGCTTTAGACTCATAATTTGAGTGTAAGTTATCTATATTCGATAGAGTTCGATTTGGGTTTATGGTGGTGTAATCCCGAATTAATAGGTTGGATATAATTATTCATGTCTGATTTAATAATTTTATCTAATTTATTGTAGCTACCTCGAATATGGGTCCATGGTCCCCGACGTGGCTCTCTAATATAGCATAATTGGATTTCTCGTCGTTGCATCTCAATTATAATTAAATAGTTGGATTGGGCTATTTAATTTGATATGTGGATTAATTGTTTAGTTGGACTAAATAATTAAATACACAAAAAGACATTTTTAAATGACTCGCCCAAAATTAGTGTGTTGACCTTTTTGACTCAATTGGTCAAATATCAAAAGATGCGTGACCTTATTTGATTAAGGTTGGTGGCGCATTTTTGTTATATTATTTAATTATTAAGAAATTAGTTTTCTTGGATAATTATTTAATGTGTGATTTATCTTTTATTTGTTAAATGATAATTCATGAAATATTAGATAATAATATGATTTATCCTAATTTGTTTTGGATAATTATTTTATTTATCTTTTATTTGGAAAAAGGATTAATGTAATAATTATCTCTTAATTATTTAATCCTTGGAGGTTAAGTTTTACTCTCCTATATAAAGAGAGTTCTTCCAAGCCTTTTGAAATACACTATTCACGTCACTATTCACAAGAGAAATTGGCTGAAAATTTCGGCCTCTATTCTTGTAGGGTTGAGTTGGAAAAATCTTCGGATTTTTTCCGGTAGTATCAAGGAGGTCCGGCGGCGGGAAACACCATCCACCTGGTGTTGCTGGGAGACACACGTTGGAAGACTGTGGCTTCTCAAATACGTGTTCTTGGAGATCTATCGTTCTTGGAGTTAAGCACCATAAAAAGGTAGGCTCCTAAACCCCCTTGTAGTTTAGATCTTAAATTTATGTTCTTTGTTTCGTTTAGATCTAGATCTGATGCATTCCGCTGCGTAATCGGGTCAATCCATGATTGATCCGACGATATTAAATCTAACAAGTGGTAGCAGAGCCTTTGATCTAACGATCAAAGTATATGAATTTTAGATCTTGGAGTGGAAAAGCATGTTTTAGATGTTTTATTTCGTTTTTTTTTTTTTTGGTAAAAATTTGAATTTAATCATGTTGTATGCTTGTGAATGTTGTGGTTGAAGAGATGGATTGGGTTGGTATTGTTTACCCGTAGATCTATTTTGTAGCTCCTTTGTTTAGTAACAATTGAGCATAGGATTTGTATTTTTTTTATGTCTTTTTCGAAATTCTATGTAAAAGTAGTATCTTTTATTGTAATTTTGATGTTCCGGGCTCGAAAAGATGAAGATCTTGCTGAAAAGATGAAGATCGAGGCGAAACCCAAGGTATGAACGAGGAGAAACGGTTTAATTTTTTTTTAAAAAACTGCTACAGGATTTTCTGCGACACTGAAAAGCGTCGCTATAAGTCCTGTTTATAAAATTGCATGCGGCTAGGGTATAAAGCTTGCGGCTGTGTCACAAAAAAATTTTGTAACTTTTTTTATAAAAGGCTGCTGTATGGCAAAATAAAAATAAAAATAAAAATTCATTTTTCTGGGATTTTTTTTTGTAACAGCCGAAAGAAAATAAAATAAAATAAAAAAGTTTTTTTTTTTGGCAGCCGCATGTAATAACACAAAAAAAAAAAAAAAAAAAAAAAACAATTTGATTAATTATAATAAATTGGTTTTATATAATTAAAAAAAAAGGCCTTTCTCCTCTCGGGTGTTCGTGGTTCGTGATCCGGCGGTTCGAGTTCAAGATTTGAAGATCAAGACTCGAAGACATAGATTAAGTTTTATTTTTCCTTAAAAAATAGTTAGTCGGGGGTACCAACGGTCCATCCCGGTGTTTACTTTTCGGTATAATTTTGTGTTTGATCAAGATTACGTGCTTAAAACCGGAAAATTGCCATGACTTGCATCTTCATGATTCCACTCCAATGCATACATGTAGCTAGTTTATTTCGAATAAATTAGGCATGTATAACTCGAATAATTAGTATGAATGCTTATTAATTTAATATGTGGTAGTTAAATAATAAGTAGCTAATTATAAAACCGAGGACCCGGTTTATGTCAATCGTTTACGATTTTAGTGATGGATTCTCGTGAATCCCACTTGGATAAATCGTTGAGCTTTTCGGTGATGGCTTCTCGTGAACCCACCTTAAACGAAAACGAGATTACGCGTTGGGTGACGATTTAGAAATCGGAGAATCTTAGTACATGGGTTCGAAATGGTCTAACCATGGTTGGGCGAGTTCAACCGAAGCTTCGCTCAATCGACTCCTCCACGTGTGATGTACGTTACAATGAGCCGGCGAGACTTAGCATAGCCGATAAGCCTTCGGGCTAAACGGGCTTCTCTTGCCGGATTGGCTTGAATCATCACATATGTTCCAACGAATAAGACGGCGTGAGGCTTGCCTACATAACCGACCCTATTCGGAGTACTTCGATTTATTGTTTCTTATTGTCAAGACCGCAACCGTAATTAGTAAACCCACCATTTTTCAAAATATTGAGTGGGAGCGGGGAAGGCGACAAACAACCCCACACCTCTCTACTATAGATGCAAGCACGTGAGAGAAGGGTGACGCCGAGCCGCTTTGATTCCGCCCCCTGCGGGTGGTGTTCGCCCTATCAAAATTCAAGGTTTGGTTTCCGAAAGGATAGGATTTTGGGTACTCGTTGAGTCATCGACCGACCTGCGGCGTACATACTCGGGCGACTTTGAGATCTGATATAGTAGGTCACACTCTTTATGGATATTTTCGAAATATCTAGGCTAGAAAAGGAAGGTAATCAATGATTAAGGTCCGGGATGTCTGATTCCCGTGAGATTTTTGATTCTCAAAGATTAATCATTGAGAGAGATTGTCTCAGTTTAATCGTCGCCTCTTTGACTGACCCTGCGGCGGCACTGAGGTGTGAGATTAAATCCTTGGAATGGTAGGATAGACTTTTTTAACAAGTTTATAATTCCAAAAATAAAAATATAGTAGTGAAAATTTATTTTTTTGAATTTAAGTTTCTGTCATTTTGTTTACAACTAAATCTCTAGGTTACTAAACTGTTAGTAATAGAACTTCATTAAAAAATGTGGAAAGTAACAAGTACGTTGTAATTATCAATAAATGCAGTTAACTTTTCGGAAGAAATTTTTCTCTTGAGCCTTTAAAAACTTAAGTGACATAGTACAGGTGTGTCACGGGTGTCACTCGTGTTGAACGAGAGACGACCATACTTAGTTTACAAAAGATGACATAGGACTATCAGATAAAATTCATTTAGTGAATTTTAAAAGTGTAATTACACAACAAATTTCTAAATTGAAAAATTAGAAAATCATATACATAAGGCGTTGCTAGTTAGACGGTATTTGGAACCGATAAACTAGTGGGAGCCTTAGCCTTATGATTTGTTGTTTTTCTGAATTATTAGAAATGTGTAATAGACTGCACAGAAGTTTCTCCATTTATTGGAAAAACAAGAATAAAGCGTTACTAGTTACACGGTATTTGGAACTGATAAACTAGTAGGAGCTTAGTTCTGAAGATTTTATAATCGTTGAAACATCATGAACAAAGCATTTCTAGTTAGACAGTATTTGGAACTGATAAACTAGTGGGAGCTTAGTTCTGGGATTTTCTGATCTTTGAAAAATCATAAATACAAGTGTTGCTAGTTAGACGGTATTTGGAACCGATAAACTAGTCGGAGCTTTGGTCTTATGATTTAACGTTTAGAAAAATCGATAGTCCAAGCAAGTAACACTGTGTTAGATGTAGTGCCCGAAAGACGATTTTGTAATTGTTTTAAATTAATAAATGACAGATTTTATTATTCATCTTATTTGCTTCGTGCTTATATAGTATACACTGCTGCAAACCCTAAGTATATCTGTATGTAACCACTTAACTCAGTGTATGGATTACACGTGAGGATTGAGTTAGTAGTGATATACTTAAACAGTTAGTCCGTGGTGAATTTAATCAGAGTTTAGGGTCTCTTGATTAAAACACCAATAATGCGCCTGAAACACCTTAGGGTGTGATAGTCTTATCCGACCTGCCGGTAGAGGGTACTCACGTGGGGCATTTATATATGATGGCATTCATATAGATCGGACCGATTTAATTTGTATTTCTCGATATAATTCCGTAATCGAGGAATCTTATTAAATCATTAGATGATCATATATGGATCAACCTTAATCCTGAGGTGATCACAGGGTGCTGCTTGTCCCGGGGTAGTGTTTGATGTGTTAGTTACGGTTCACTTAAATATGTGTTCCAAGCCACTTCTCATTGGCACTATCTCCAGATGAGTGAGTAGTCCTGATTTTCACAGACATGGAATCCATTCCTTCCTGCGGGAAGTAGAGAGACAGTCCCCTTATTTGTTAGCCCTAAGAAAATGATCGATGGGCCCAGTTCATGTTAGACTAATTGATCACTAGTCGATATGTGAACTAATTGGTCATCGAGGGTTAATGGTAAATAAGGATAAGATATTCTCGAGTTGGGTTCACGGAGACTT
Source organism: Gentiana macrophylla (assembly GCA_026214975.1). Lineage (NCBI taxonomy): Eukaryota > Viridiplantae > Streptophyta > Magnoliopsida > Gentianales > Gentianaceae > Gentiana > Gentiana macrophylla. The sequence goes on from CM047817.1 coordinate 48,407,250, forward strand.
CCCACTCGTAATGGACAATCTATGGAGGTTAATCCGTATGTAGTGATTATATCAATGGACGCTTATTCACTCTATGGGTTGAGTATAAGTATACATCTATAATCGGTAGAGTTCGGCCGGGTTTTATGGTGGCGTAATCCCGGAATTAATAATTAATGGACTTATTCGGTTCGATGAATAATTAATTATTGAGCTACTGGTTATAGGTCCATGGTCCCCGATGTGGCTTCGTAATTCGGACTAATAATCTTGTTATTTGGGCCTCAATTGATAATTAATTGGTACGCTAATTAATTGATATGCATGTATATTATTTAGTTGGGCTAAATAATATAATACATAATAAAGACATTTTATGTGGGCTTTTTTGACCTGTAGTGTGGCGCCATTTATGATTAATAATTAGAGAGAAATTAGTTTTCTTGGATAATTATTTGACATGTGATTTATCTTTTATTTGTTAAATGATAATTCATGGAATAATAGATAATAATATGATTTATCTTAATTTGTTTGAGATAATCATTTTATTTATCTTTTATTTGGAAAAGGATTAATGTGATAATTATCACTTAATTATTTAATCTTTGGAGGACATTGATTACTCTCCTATATAAAGAGAGTTCTCCCAAGTCTAATGGTGCTTCATAATTTAAGACATACACACTTAAAATAAGAAAGAAAATTTATTTTTCTTGTCTTGGAGTTCTGAAGAAGAAAAACTCTAAGTTTTTCTTGTTTTGCATATCAAGGAGGTTCAGTGTTTCAAGAAGGGTGTCCACCAACCACCGTTTGAGAACACATCGGAAGACCAAGGCTTCTCTCCCTATTGGTAACATGTTCTTACCCCTTGTAGTAATTTAAGTCCTTTATTTATGTATTGTATCTTTGTGTAAATCGTGATCCATCCACTGCGTGTATAGATCTAATTCGTTTAGATCTAAGAACCCGTGCATCCTTCATGTGGTATCGTGAGACAGTTCCACGATTTATGTAGTTATAATCATAAATAAACGATTTAAAGGAGTGGAATTGCATGTAGATAAAAATTTTATTGTTCTATGCATTGTTTATGATTGGTTGTCACGGTTGAAGAGATGGATTGGGGGTTGGCACTGTTTACCCGTTAGATCTATTGTAAACTCATATAAACGATGAAAATTCGTTCATATGAGTATAGGAAATTATGTAATTTATTTTTATTGCAATTTTAATTTCCAGAAAATAGATCTGTTTAGTAGCTGTTTAGATATTTCGCTTTTCCCGTTAATTGAGCCGTTGAAACGAAGATCCCTTCGGTCAGAATCAAGATTGGAAGATGATGAACAATCCCACCAAATTTGGCGTCGATCAGAGTCCGTTTGGATGTCCGTTCGTTGCTTTAAAGAGGCTGCTGTAACAGAAAAACGCAGGATTCACAGAAACCCTAGCTGTGACTTCCTCGATTTTCTGGAAGAGTTTGGACCGTTGAAACGACGATCCAACCGGTCAGATCAATAAATATGGAGTTTTTAACGTGGGATAAAAATTTCAGGTCGATCGGGTTTCATCTCGATTCCCGATCGGCCGCGGGAAGTCATTGGTGCGCTGCTGTAAAAGTCAGATTCAGCAGCAAGTTGGGCGGCTCTCTGGAGAAGATTGACAAGTCAAAGCTCCGATCCAACCGTCCATCTTGAAGTCCGAATATTGAAGATCAGATCTGGAAAGTTTCGTCCCGATCCGAGTCCGTTTGATATGCCGATCATCGAAGATTCTATACAGCTGCAGATTAGGGTTTTAATTTATTTTTCGAATAGATTAGTTACGTGGGGTGTCAACGGTCCATCTCAAATGTTTATTTTCCGCACTAGAATACATGTTTAGATTGTATGTGTAGAACCGGATAAATTGCCATGACATGCATCATATCATGAATTCCACTCCATATGCATACATGTAGAAATTAATTCGAGGAATTAGTTAGGCATGTATAAAAACACGCGATTAGTTTTAATTAATTGTATGATATTAATTAGAAACTAATTAGGTAAAACCGAGGAACACGGGTTTTTCAATCGTCGAGGTTGGGTGATGGATTCTCGGTGAATCCCACTCTGCGAAAGCATAAGGAGTAAAATCCGAAACCTCGTGGTTAAGGTGTTGGATTCTCGGTGAATTCCACCTTACCTGACGAGATTACGTTTTTGTTCCGTAGTGACTACGTGAAAGTTTGGTGTTTAAGGATTGATAATCACGGGCATACATGGTTCGAAAGTGGTTTTAACCACGGTTGGGTAGTCAACGTGTAGCTACGGCTCGATCGACTTCACCCTCCACGTGTGGCGCGTTTGCACGAAGTCCGCAAGGCCGAGCCATCCGAAAGAGCCACCGCGCTCAACGGTGCTCCCGAGTCTTGACCCGTCCGACGGCCACATATGTTCCAACGAATAGGTCGGGTGGGCTACCCCACGTAACCGCAACATTCGGGCCTATGATTTATTGTTCCTTAATGTAACATCAAGTCCAAAAACGTGATCAAGAAACCCACCACTTTTTCAAAATATTGAGTGGGAGCGGGAGAGGCGACACCGACCCCACGGCCTCTACCGCTGACACAAGCAACGTGAGAGAATGGTGACGCCTCGTGCGGCTTTGATTTCGGCCCCCTAAGGAAGGCTTTCACCGCTATCAAAATTCAAGGCTTGGTCTCCGAAAGGATAGGATTTTGGGTACTCGCCGGGTCACTGACCGACCCTAAGGCGGCACACTCGGGGTCTACCTAAAAATCTGAAACAGTAGGTCACACTCATAAAGGGTATTTTTGAAATACCTTGGCTGAAAAAGGAAAGGTGATTGACGATCACAAATGAGATGTTCGATTCTCTATTTGATCTTCAATATTAATCGAAACCTCTTTGACCTACCCTAAGGCGGCACTGAGGTGAGAGATTAAGTCCTTGGAACGGTAGGATAGACTATAAGTACTTAGTTTATAGTTCCTAAAATTTATTAGCAGTTTATGAACTTGAATTTAATTTCTGTCATTTTACTTTACAAACATCATGTCGCCTCGCATTTCTTTATCATTAAATGATAAGTTGACCGGAAACAATTTTTCAAAGTGGAAAAGTAACCTCAACGTTGTTCTCGCTCTTTGAAAATGTTCAACACACCTTGACTTCGGATATTCCAAAGACTTACCACTCGGTCTTTCCAAAGCCGAAAAGAAAGTCGGCGTAGTGGACCGAGGCGGCATAACAAAGCGCGGGGCATCATGTTACCCTCAATGTCGGAGATTATAAGGACCAAATGTGAGAACTTTGGCACCGCAAAAGAAATGATGCAAAGACCTTGTTTCCATGTTCGGCTCACCTTCCGATCGAGCCCGACATGAGGTCGCTCGGATGGTCGTTAACGCCAAGATGAGGAAGGGTCGGGCGGTGACGGGTCATGTAATGAACATGATCAATTACTTCACGATCTTTGAGACTCACGGTTCCAAGTTTGACGAAGTGACTCGGTGAGCATGATTCTCGAATCATCACACCGATTTCCTCCAGATTCAAGACCAACTACGCCATGAACAAGCTTAAGTTTGACTTGACGCGTTGATAAACGAGCTCGCAGATATTCGAGGTTTCACCTAATAACGGCCGGGCCGAGAAGGGGAAAAGAAAGCTGAAGCCAATTTGCCGAGGCTAAGTCGTCGAACAAAGGGACAAAGGGAAAACCGAAAGCCAAGCCTGTGAAAGAACAGAAATCAAAGCCCATGAAGAAGAAAGGGCAAAAGGCAACACCTTCCAAACCTAAGGGTAAGTGCTTTCACTGTGGAGAAGTAGGGCATTGGCGCAAGCATTGCCCGAAATACCTGAATGAGGCGAAGGAAGGAAAGGGCCAGGCAAACAAAGGGAAGGATAAGACAGGTAATTTACTTGTCTTGGAATCCTACAATGTAGCTAAAGATGTATCGACTTGGATACTGGATTCTGGTGCTACTAACCACGTTTGTTCTTCTTTGCAGATCCTTAGTTCATATGAAGAGCTTGGAGGATGGGGCGCACTAGATGAGAGTTGGCAACGGTGCAGTCGTTTCACCAAAGCAGTGGGGAGTAGTTAGTTTAGTCTTTGGGAATAAAGTCCTTAAGTTGGACAATGTCTTTTATATTCCGCATTTTAGAAGAAATTTAATTTCTATGTCTGTTTTGCAAGAACAATTGTATTCTTTATCTTTTGAGTATAATAAGATTGTTATTTCCAGAAATGGACGTGACTTATGTTCTGCAATGATAGAAAACGGACTGTATGTGATTAAACCAACCGATACTCCACTGCTTAATACTGAAATGTTTAGAGTAGCACATCAAAGTTCTGCCAAAAGGCAGAAGGTTTCTCAAAATGATAAAACATACCTTTGGCACCTTAGGCTAGGTCATATTTCCTTGGAAAGAATCAAAAGACTGGCTAAAGATGGTCCCTTAAGTGAGTTATCTGTTGACTCACTACCACTCTGCGAGTCTTGCCTGGAGGGAAAGATGACCAAGCGACCCTTCTCGTCAAAGGGGTAACAGGCTAAAGAACCTTTAGAATTAGTACATTCAGATCTGTGTGGTCCGATGAATGTACAAAGCTAGAGGCGGATTCGAGTATTTTGTAACTTTCATCGATTTACTACTCGAGATTCGGATATGTTTATCTACTGCATAGAAATCCGAAACTTTTGAAAAGTTTAAGGAATTCCAGGCAGAAGCCGAAAGGCAGTTGGGCAAGTCTCTGAAATGCCTTCGCTCTGATCGCGGAGGTGAGTACATGGATACTGATTTCACTGACTACCTTTTGGAACATGGGATTTGTTCCCAACGTTCACGCCCGAACGCCAAAGAAATGGAGTTGCTGAGCGGAGAAACAGGACTTTAATAGACATGGTCAGATCCATGATGAGCTACGCGTCACTGCCGGTGTCCTTTTGGGGACATGCCCTTCAAACAGCGGTCCGTATTTTAAATATGGTGCCACAAAGTCTGTCGAAAAACACCTCTCGAGTTATGGAGTGGGAGTAAACCTAGTTTGCGCTACTACCGTATATGGGGTGTCCGGCACATGTGGCCGGTTGACAAGACTAGAAAATTGCAAGCACGCATTTAAAGTATGTCCGCTGCTTGTAGGGTATGCGCAAGGAACAAGAGGAGGTCTCTGCTCTATGATCCGAGAAGATCGTAGGGGTGATAGTTTCAACTCACGCCACTTTTCTCGAGGATCAATACATGAAGGACTTCAAGCCTCGGAGTAAAGTTGTACTCGAGGAGTTACTCTCTGACGAAGTCAGACCACTGGTGACACCTAGTGTCACAAACAATAACACCACTGATACACCTATCGACCCTGGCAAATCCTAGATCACTCGGGACGTACCACCGAGTGGTTCGGCCACCAAAGCTTGGTACGGTATGCAACCAGAGGCAAATATCGCCGCCTCTCGATGGAGTGCAGAGATGATCCAAAGGTCCTATCGCAGGCTATGAATGATTCCGATAAGGACATGTGGGTTGAGGCGATGAATCGGAGATGGAGTCTATGTACTCTAACTCACCTGAAACTTGTGGATTGCCCCGAGGGTGTACAACCCATAGGCAAAGAAATGGATCTACAAGAGAAAGCGAGAGTGGATGGAAAGGTTGAAACCTTTAAAGCTCGGCTAGTGGCTAAAGGCTACACACGAGAGAGGAATCGACTACGAAGAAACCTTCTCCCTCGTGGCAATGCTTTGAAATCCATTCGGATCCTCCTTTCGATTGTTTGCATGTCTAGATTATGAGATCCGGCAGATGGATGTTAAGACAAATTTTCTTCCTAAACGGCTATCTTGACGAGGAAATATATATGCAAAGAACTGTAAGGATTTGTCGAGAAAGGCCAAGAGCACAAAGTGTGCAAGCCGCTCGCATCCATTTATGGGTTAAAGCAAGCATCTCGGTCTTGGAATCATAGATTTGATGAAACAAATCAAGTTGTATGGTTTGAACGAAACTTTGATGAGCCTTGTGTATATAAGAAGGTCATCAAAGATCGTGTGCGCGTTCTTAGTGTTATATGTTGACGACATTCTCGCTCATTGGACCCAATAAGGGGATGTTGTCGATGTGAAGAATTGGTTATCCACGCAATTCCAAATGAAAGATTTGGGAGAGGCGAGTTATATTCTAGGGATCCAAGTTATACGGGATCGCAAGAATAGGATGTTGGCTCATGTCCCAAGCATCTTACATAGATAAGATGTTGTTGCGTTACAAAGATGATGAATGCAAAGAAGGGTTTCCTACCAACCCGACACGGCATTCAACTTCTAAGAAGCGATCTCCATGACTCTCGAGGAAATTGAGAGCATGGGGCGAATACCATACGCTTGGTGTTGGTAGTCTAATGTATGCTATGTTGTGTACTAGACCAGACATCTGTTATGGCGTGGGCTTGGTCACCGCTTTCACCCAATCCGGGCATGGACCATTGGACAAAGAAAGTGAAGAATCTCCTCAAGTATCTCAAGAGAACGAGGAATTATATGCTTGTATATTCGGTGCAAACTCGGATATAGCGAGTACACCGATTCGACTTTCATCGAGATAAGGATGATCGTAAATCGACATCGCTCTCGTGTTTACTCGGGAGGCGGAGCAATTGTCCGAGAAGCGTCAAGCAATCCAAAGACGGGCCGACTCAACTATGGAAGCCGAATACATAGCGGCCTCTCGAGGCGGCTAAAGAAGCGGTATGGCTCAAGAAGTTCCCGGAGATTTAGGAGTAATCCCAAATCCGTAAGATCCGATCGCTCTCTACTGTGACAACAACGGGGCCGTGTCGAATTCCGTAGAACCCCAAGTCACCGTAAGTCAAAGCATATAGAGAGAAAATACCATTTGATTAGAGAGATTGCTCAAAGAGGAGACATTTCCGTCACGAAAATCCCCTCAGCCGACAACCTTGCTGATCCATTTACAAAGACGCTTTCCATTGAGGTCTTTACGAGGCACTTGGAAAACATGGGTATTAAGGACATGAGTCATTTGCTTTAGAGCAAGTGGGAGATGTAGTTCTTGTTGTAATAGTTAGTGGGTGTGCTCTAAAACAATTATTACTTGTCATTCGTGCAAGTGGGAGATTGTTAGATGTAGTGCCCGAAAGACGATTTTGTAATTGTTTTAAATTAATAAATGACAGATTTTATTATTCATCTTATTTGCTTCGTGCTTATATAGTATACACTGCTGCAAACCCTAAGTATATCTCAGATGTAATTCACTTAACTCAAAGTATGGATTACACGTGAGGATTGAGTTAGTAGTGATATACTTAAACAGTTAGTCCGTGGTGAATTTAATCAGAGTTTAGGGTCTCTTGATTAAAACACCAATAATGCGCCCAGAACACCTTAGGGTGTGATAGTCTTATCCGGACTGTCGGTAGAGGGTACCTACGTGGGGCATTTATATATGATGGCATTCATATAGATCGACCGATTTAATCAGTATTTCTCGATATAATTCCGTGTCGAGGAATCTTATTAAATCATTAGATGATCATATATGGATCAACCTTAATCCCGAGGTGATCACGGGTGCCGCTTGTCCCGGGTAGTGTTTGATGTGTTAGTTACGGTTCACTTAAATATGTGTTCCAAGCCACTTCTCATTGGCACTATCTCCGGATGAGTGAGTAGTCCTGATTTTCACAGACATGGAATCCATTCCTTCCTCGGGAAGTAGAGAGACAAATCCTTTATTTGTTAGCCCTAAGAAAATGATCGATGGGCCCAGCCATGTTAGACTAATTGATCACTAGTCGATATGTGAACTAATTGGTCATCGAGGGTTAATGGTAAATAAGGATAAGATATTCGAGTTGGGTTCACGGAGACTTCCCACCGAATGGACGATCTATGGAGGGTTAATCCGTATGTAGTGATTATATCAATGGACGCTTATTCACTCTATGGGTTGAGTATAAGTATACATCTATAATCGGTAGAGTTCGATTTGGGTTTATGGTGGCGTAATCCCGAATTAATAATTAATGGACTTATTCGGTTCGATGAATAATTAATTATTGGAGCTAATGGTTATAGGTCCATGGTCCCCGATGTGGCTTCGTAATTCGGACTAATAATCTTGTTATTTGGGCCTCATGATAATTAATTGGTCAAGCTAATTAATTGATATGCATGTATATTATTTAGTTGGGCTAAATAATATAATACACATAAAAGACATTTTATGTGGGCTTTTGACCTGTATGTGGCACCATTTATGATTAATAATTAGAGAGAAATTAGTTTTCTTGGATAATTATTTGACATGTGATTTATCTTTTATTTGTTAAATGATAATTCATGGAATAATAGATAATAATATGATTTATCTTAATTTGTTTGAGATAATCATTTTATTTATCTTTTATTTGGAAAAGGATTAATGTGATAATTATCACTTAATTATTTAATCCTTGGAGGACATTGATTACTCTCCTATATAATGAGAGTTCTCCCAAGTCTAATGGTGCTTCATAATTTCGACATACACACTTAAAATAAGAAAGAAAATTTGTTTTTCTTGTCTTGGGTTCTAGAAGAAGAAAAACTCTAAGTTTTTCTTGTTTTGCATATCAAGGAGGTTCGTGTTTCAAGAAGGGTGTCCACCAACCACCGTTTGGAGAACACATCGGAAGACCAAGGCTTCTCTCCCTATTGGTAACATGTTCTTACCCCCTTGTAGTAATTTAAGTCCTTTATTTATGTATTGTACTGTGTAAATCGTGATCCATCCGCTGCGTATAGATCTAATTCGTTTAGATCTAAGAACCTGCATCCTTCACACTGAACGTCCCACAGTTCAAGAGTAGTGTCTACTCACACGAACTGCTAGTTCAAGACTGTTTCCATCTAAGGAAAGTCGAGAATGGGAAAGAATGTTTATACGTGTTAGTCATCTAGACTAAGTAGTTTTAAGGCTAAACCGGAAAATTAATAAATTGGAAATTAGAGGATAATGAAAGTGATTTCGGATCACTGTCCAATGTATCCTAGCAATTTTCTTGAAAGCTAAAGTTCTTTGGAAGAACTATGTAGCTTTGCATTAAACGATAAATAAAATAGACAACGGGCGCTTATTTCGATTGACTAGTGGGAGTGATATAAGGAAATGAATCTCGATTCAATTCTTGAGCATCACGAAAAAATTCATTTTACGTGTTCGGATTCGTTGGGAACGAACGTATTCATTTTCAATAGGATAATTTGTTTGTCTTATTGACGATGAATATAACAGTCGTAGCACGAATCCAAGACTCGGACTTTTGTTTGATAAAGTCAGAACCACTAATCATTGTTGAAAAGGTATTAGTAACACATCTTAAAATATATAAACGCAAATGGTTTCCGTATTTCGATAAACACTTCTTTATATACTATTAATTAGTGCATATTCCCTAACGATAAGATCTGCAGACTGGCTTAGGGTGATTCCTATCTCCTACCAAAGGAACCCTGTCTCAAAGGAACAATGCCTAAGTTTCCTTTCAATCGGGAAAGGGTAATAGATTTAAAGAAGTTACATAGCTTGTTCATATCAACCTTCGGGTCATATGAAAGATACAAGCTAGTGGGAGCTTCGAGTAGTGACATATTGTCTCGATAACTACTCGAAACTCCGGTAAGTTTATTCAAAAATATTTGGAGGAAATCTCGATTTCACTGCAGATAGAGTATTCCATACTCGTAAATAGGTTGTTGCGTAGTCTTGGGATGATGCTCGGCTCGCCTCCCAAAGTGAAATGTTTTCACTAAGGGATACACCATAAATTTGCCTTATATAGTTATTGATGTGCTACGATATTTCTTTGAACTCATTTAAGATATTGGTTGCAAAATAACGGTTTACGTTGTAATGAAAAACCGAGAAGTCCACCTTAAAAATGCCTAAGCATTTGTGGATAAGGAGTGAATTCGGTTCACCCCACTTCCGTAAATAAAGGCATTTAGCACCGAGTGCTTGAAGGTAGGACTGGAAATTTTGCGTACACGTTCAGGACGTGAAATATCTTAATGCATTGAGTAAAGGTTGGTTATAAAACTCGTAAAATCGAGAATGACGGCGGTTATATTTGTCAAACTCGGTCCGATAGAGTCTATAAATAACAACCTTGGATCTTGAAGTATTTGTACTCAAGATGTTACTAATCGATTTGTTCACCCACATCCAACACCGGCGATTGGTGAAAACACTAATAAAAACTACTAAACTAGATCAAGATATCACTCCACCCCTAACGCAGTGGGAGTATGGTTTGTCCATTACCCATTGCAGGACCTTATGGTCTATAGGGTAGATTGATGACCTATAGTCCTTCGTGGACTCGTATAGGATCCCGATCATAGAGGTTGGTTTAAAAGCCATAACCCCGTGAATGGAGTATGATACTCCAATTCCATTGAAACTCTTGTAGAACCACCGAGTATCTCAGCCCAGTGGGAGTAATTGGAACTACATGAAGAAGAGTAGAATGAATAGGAAAGTTTAACTTTCACAAGAAAGTGAGTAATTTAAGGGTGATTCCTAAAAGGTAGAGAGTTAACTGGACCGTGATCTCTCTCACCACTCGCCTTGCTTGATTTCGCCGATGTGCGACAAGAAATAGGGGTGATTCCCAAGACTTCCTTGCCGAACAACGGAATCTGAATTCATTCGAATGTAAGGGTTTTAGCTAAGAACAAATAACGGATTCGTTACAAAGCGTAAAATAGGGGTGATTCCTAAGACCTTTTGCGAGACTAACGGTATCTTAATTTATTCAGAAGAACCTTTGGCGGGATGCCCGCCATAGCTTATATCCTTTAGGGATTAAAGCAAACCTCTAGGTCATTTCAAAGTCATATATTTTAAATATGTGGACTTGACCGTAATGTTGATAAGTCTTTCGTAGACTGGGAATCAATATTAGTAAAGTAGTATGTAGATTAGTGTTTGTGAATGGTAACACTGAAACAATTAGAAACAACATGGGTGTGTTATCTGAAGTCAGAGTCTAACATGCCATCGGGATTCATTCTAAAGGAGTTGATTCGCTCAAATCCGAGAATCGATCATTGGCAATCCCACCCATTCACCTGGTTAAGATATTCTTGCATTATGCAACATTCAACGATGTAGTCTACCCTACCTCTCAGGAATGGTTATCTAAACCTGAGGATGAATACGAAATGGGATGTTTAGTGAATCCTCAAGTATCTTCGGGAGAATGAGGAATAATATGCTAGTATATTCAGGTGCAAACTAGAATATAAGTGATGACACTAATTCTGACTTTAGGTCAGATTAAGGATGATCGTTAAGTCGATTTCGTCCTCAGTGTTAAATCAAAGGCATATTGAAATCATACCACCGGATTAGATGGAAAGGCGATGTTTCGATCCCAAAGATTGACTCAAGTCGACATCCTACTCGATCGATGTACCAAGTCACATGGTATTCGGATTCGAGTGCGCGCGCCGGTCACCGACCTACCTACCTGCGGCACACTCCGGTCGTGCTTGGAAGGATGAATTACTAAGATGCGCTTGGAGGGTACAGTTTTGAGGGATTCGTCTCACTTGTTTTGAGCAAGTGGGAGAATGTTGTAGATATAGATAAATAAGGGTGTGCTCTAAAACAATTAATCCACTTGCCTTTCGTGCAAGTGGGAGATTGTAAGGTGTAGTGCCCAAAGACAATTATGTAATTGTTTTATGACAAAATTAATAATTCATCTTATTATATGCATGTATGCTTATAATTAAGACACTCATTGAAAACCCTAAGTACCTCGTTTATGCAATCACATAACTCAAAGGTATGGCTATACACAAGAGGATTGAGTTAGTGAGATGTACTTAAAATTAACTTAGTCCGTAGCGTTTATTAATCTGAGTATGGGTCTCATGATTAATTTGCTATTAATGCGCCTAACACTTTAGGTGTGACAAGATTATCCGGATCTGCCGGTAATAGGGTACCTAGTGGGGCATTTATATATGATGATAATCATATAGGGCTTTGGACCGATTTGATTTGAGTTCTCGATATAATTCCGTGAATCGAGAAGTCTTATCGAATCACAAGATGATCATGTATGGATTAATCTTAATCTCGAGGTGATCTGCTGCATTTAACTTAGACTAGGTAGAGTTTGATGTGTTAGTAAGGATCACTTGAAGTATGTGGTCCAACACTTCTCGTTGGCTCTATTCTGGAATGAGTGAGTGGTCTGTGCTATCACAGATATGGAATCCATTCCTTCCCTCGGGAAGTAGAGAGACAGTTCCCTTATTTGTTGACCCTAGAAACTGATCGATCGGCCGAGTTCATATTATATTGAATATGAACTAATTGATCACTAGGGGGTTAATGGTAAATAAGGATAATATGTTTCGAGAAGGGTTTACGGAAATATCCCGAATCGAAGTGAACAGTCTATGGAGGATTTATCCGTATGTAATGATTATATCAGTGGACGCTTTCGACTCATAATTTGAGTGTAAGTTATCTATATTCGATAGAGTTCAGTTTCGGGTTTATGGTGGTGTAATCCCGGAATTAATAGGTTGGATATAATTATTCTGTCTGACGAATAATTTTATCTAATTTATTGTAGCTACTGAATATGGGTCCATGGTCCCCGACGTGGCTCCTAATATAGCATAATTGGATTTCTCGTCGTTGCATCTCAATTATAATTAAATAGTTGGATTGGGCTATTTAATTTGATATGTGGATTAATTGTTTAGTTGGACTAAATAATTAAATACACGGAAAAGACATTTTTCGTGGACTCGGCCCAAAATTAGTGTGTTGACCTTTTTGACTCAATTGGTCAAATATCAAAAGATGCGTGACCTTATTTGATTAAGGTTGGTGGCGCATTTTTGTTATATTATTTAATTTTTAAGAAATTAGTTTTCTTGGATAATTATTTAATGTGTGATTTATCTTTTATTTGTTAAATGATAATTCATGAAATATTAGATAATAATATGATTTATCCTAATTTGTTTGGGATAATTATTTTATTTATCTTTTATTTGGAAAAAGGATTAATGTAATAATTATCTCTTAATTATTTAATCCTTGGAGGTTAAGTTTTACTCTCCTATATAAAGAGAGTTCTTCCAAGCCTTTTGAAATACACTATTCATGTCACTATTCACAAGAGAAATTGGCTGAAAATTTCGGCCTCTATTCTTAGGGTTCGAGTTGGAAAAATCTTCGGGATTTTTCCGGTAGCATATCAAGGAGGTCCGGCGGCGGGAAACACCATCCACCTGGTGTTGCTGGGAGACACACGTTGGAAGACTGTGGCTTCTCAAATACGTGTTCTTGGAGATCTATCGTTCTTGGAGTTAAGCACCATAAAAAGGTAGGCTCCTAAACCCCCTTGTAGTTTAGATCTTAAATTTATGTTCTTTGTTTCGTTTAGATCTAGATCTGATGCATTCCGCTGCGTAATCGGGTCAATCCATGATTGATCCGACGATATTAAATCTAACACTCCAAACACAGGTATGTTTACGGGTCTGTCTCAGTCTTCTGTTGTTGAATGGGATATTGTTGATCAATTGTTAATGGGATGGTTACTGGCTTCTATGACTGAACAAGCCTTAGTGGAAGTAATAGGATGTAATACTTTTCATGATATTTGGGCTACATTAGAAACTTTGTTTAATAGTCAGTCGGAAGCTAGAATGTTGGAATTTAAGAGTGCCCTGACCAAAACTGAAAAGGAGGCAGGTCTATGTCTGATTACTTGGCTCAAATGAAAACCTATAGTGATGGTCTGGCGGCAACAGGATACCCCATATCCAAATCTGAATTGATCCTGACCACATTGGGAGGATTGGACAAAGACTATGAGGTTGTCATTGTTTACATTACCTCTAGGATTGGCTACTTACTTGGCCAGAGGTACAATCTCATCTGCTGACACATGAGAGACTGCTTGCAAGGTTCAATCCTTCCCTATCCCTTACAGGTGGAGGAAATGCTACTCAACCTAATCATGCTGCTCATTTGGCTACTTATGGAACTGGTGGTTCAGGAAACAGATCACATTACAGGCCTAATAACAATCAACGTAGTTACAGAGGCAGAGGGGGTAATAGAGGTGGAAGGAATAGAGGTGGAGGTAGAAATGGAAATGGTGGTAGGACTGGCCCCAAAATGACTTATCAACTCTGTGGGAAGAATGGCCACACAATTATTGATTGCTGGCACAGATTTGAGCAGGACTTCCAACCAACTTCAAATGGAAATACAGGTGGCTCAAAATAGAACTCAGCATTTGTTGCAAGCCATAGCACAGTCAATGACAATGCTTGGTATTTGGACAGTGGAGCAACAAATCATGTCACTGCTGACATGAACAACATGAGCATCAGTCCTAATTACAATGGTAAAGATACACTAACAGTAGGAAGTGGTGAAAGATTGATAATAGCACACACTGGACACTCTTTCCTACACACACCTCATAGATCCTTACACCTTCACAATATCCTCCATGTTCCACATATCACCAGAAATCTGCCCAATATTTCTAAACTTATATCTGATAACTCTATTCTGGTTGAATTTGATGATATGTCTTGTTTTGTGAAGGATAAGCATACAGGGACAACACTTCTCAGGGGTCAACTGCAGGATGGCCTTGACAAGATCCCTCTTCATCTTGAGAACTCCCCTCACTCCAAATGTCTTTATGTTTGCTTTTTTGTTTCCAAATACTCCATTTCCTGTAATAATATGAATGCTAGCCCTGATGTTTGGCACAGAAGGCTTGGGCATCCTTCTATTCAAATCCTGTCTTCCATTTTGAAAGATTGCAATGTTAAGACTAATGGTGTGTTATCTTTTTGTGAGTCATGTCAATTTGGTAAAGTCCATAATCAGTTTCATCCTCCATCTGATTCTCATGCCACTGCACCTTTTGATCTTATACACACAGATCTGTGGGGCCCTGCACCTATTAAATCCTTAGAAGGGTATAGTTATTATGTGCACTTCATAGATGACAACTCTAGGTTCACTTGGATCTACCCTTTGAAGTCTAAATCAAAGACCTTTAATGTCTTCACCATGTTTAAGGCCATGGTTGAAACTCAGTTTTCTAGAAAAATCAAACGTGTTCAATCTGATTGGGGGGGAGAATATAGGTCTTTTCAAAAATTTCTTGATAATGCAGGAATCCAATTTAGACATCCTTACCCCCATGATCATGCCCAAAATGGTAGGGCAGAAAGGAAGCATAGGCATATTGTTGAAACTGGTCTCACCCTTCTTGCTCAGGCTAGCAAGCCCTTAAGATACTGGTGGCATAGCTTCCAGACCTCTGTCCATCTTATTAATTCCCTTCCTACACCTGTCCTTGCTCATAAATCTCCTACTGAGTGTTTGTTGTCTGTTAAACCTAATTATAAGAAACTAAAAATGTTTGGTTGTGCTGTTTACCCAAACCTGAGACCCTTTCAGACTATAAAGTTTCAGTTTCACACAAAAAGATGTGTGAATTTAGGTCTTAGTTCCTGTCATAAAGGTTTTAAATGTCTGGATGACACTGGCCGGATTTACATTTCTAACAATGTAACTTTTGATGAAACCCTCTTCCCATTTTCCCAAGGTTTCACTCAAGGCCCCTCTACTCAAATTCTCACTGATTATACCTCCTTCTCCATTCTTCCTCCTCTTCCATCCACTCAGAATGAGGGGGAGAAAGGCACTGGCATACTGAGTGGACCTGCTGATGAAGACACTGTTGTTGTCTCTGCTACTGATCAGGTAAGTTCAAGTCCTATTTATGTTTTTCAATCACCATCTCAAATTCCTCCTTTACATGATGATGGTTTTCAGTCACAAGCTCAAGACACCTCCAGTCCACATACTCAATCACCGCACAATTATACACATGTTCCATCACAGAGTCCTACTTCCAGTTCTAACACTCAAGCTTCCACTACTCCCTCAATTTCACCATCATTTAGTCCACCTAGACCTGTTCCTCCAGCTCATTCTATGCAAACTAGATCCAAAAGTGGCATTTTTAAGCCCAAAGTCTATTCTGCTGCCATTAACAATATTCACTCATTTCCCACTGAACCAACATGTGTATCTGAAGCATTGGTATCATGAGACTGGAAGGATGCTATGATGGGTGAATACAAGGCTCTTATGCATAACAGGACATGAGAACTGGTAAGGCCTCCATATAGGAAAAGCATAGTTGGAAACAGATGGATCTTCAAATTAAAGTTGAGGCCAGATGGTACTATACTCAAACACAATGCCAGATTAGTGGCTAAGGGGTATAACCAAAGTTATGGCATAGATTTTACTGAGACTTTTAGTCCTGTTGCAAAATCTGCCACCATTAGAGTGATTCTGATATTAGCTATGTCCATGAATTGGACAGTGAATCAAATTGACATTAACAATGCATTCCTGAATGGACCTCTACAAGAGCCTGTCTATATGGAACAGCCAGAGGGATTTGTGGACTCTACAAAACCTAATTATGTTTGCAAATTGAAAAAGGCTTTGTATGGCCTGAAAAAAGCACCAAGGGCTTGGTTTGATGCCTTTAGAGCACAAATGATAGGATGGGGGTTCACTGAGTCTATGATGGATCATTCTCTTTTTATGTTCAAATGTGAAACCCAAATTATGTTTGTCCTGGTCTATGTAGATGATATTCTTATTACAGGAAATACACCCTCACTGATACAGAAGTTTATTAAGCAATTGAACTCCAGGTTCTCACTTAAGGATCTAGGACCTGTGTCACGTTTCCTAGGGATGCAAGTAGCAAGAGATAATTCAGGGATGTATCTGACTCAGTCATATTATGCATCTCAACTGCTAAAAAGGCTGAACATGGAACACCTCAAACCCTGTCCTACACCAACGGTTGCAGGTAAACAGCTTGTCCCTAATCAAGGTGAGCCTCTTGTTAATCCTGATATATATAGGAGTGCAATAGGGGCACTACAATACTTAACTCTTACAAGTCCAGACATAGCATATACTGTTAACACTCTAAGTCAGTTTATGCAGAAACCATGCACTGAACATTGGCAAGCTCTAAAAACACTATTGAGGTTTATACAAGGAACTCTGAAGCAAGGCCTGCAGTTTGTTCCCAGTGATACATTACAGTTTCATGGATTTACTGATGCTAACTGGGCTGCTAATCCAACTGACAGAAAATCTACTGGAGGCTACTGTGTTTACTTAGGGAAGTCTCTCATTACTTGGAGTTCTAAAAAGCAAACAGTTGTGGCTAGATCAAGCTGTGAATCTGAAAATAGAGCCTTGTCAAATTTGGGGACTGAGATTTAGTGGATTATGCAGCTGTTGGCAGAAATGAAGTTCAAACTTCCAGCTGTGCCAGTTTTGTGGTGTGATAACACTGGAGCAACATCCTTAGCTCAAAACCAGGTATATCATGCTAGAACAAAACACATTGATAGGAACTTGGTTCAGGACAAGAAGCTGAAGGTCTGCTATATTCCTTCTTCTGCACAAGTTGCAGACATCTTTACCAAACCGTTGCCTATTTCTATGTTTTGTAACTTCAAGGCCAAACTCAATGTGGTTGATCCACATGTTCGTTTGAGAGGGGGAGATAAGAATAAGGGAATAAATAATTAGGTGTATGGTTGGATGTAGTGACAAGTGTCACAATCTTAGACTGTGTCTTATCCTTTTGTTTTGTTAGATTTGGTTGTACATATTTTATGATGTACAAGCCGGTATTTTGCTGCATGATTGAATGAAAGAAATCCATCTGTTAATCATCTTCTTCACCATGACTATCTTGTCTTCATCTTAAAATCAAACTCAGCACATTTACGAATTATTCATTTTTTTTCCCGCTTCATTTTATTTCAAAAAATTTCTTACTTTCTTCAATGAAGAACTTGTTGATTTCATCATCTCAAAAATCCACTCTCCGAGAATTAATGAGCATTTTCGCCAGTAATTTTGGCTGTAGTGGGTATTTATTACGAAAGATTTTTATTTGTTTGAGTTGGCGAAAATTTTAACATATAACCTTTATCTCAAAATTTAAATCCGACCTTTCAAAAAAAAAAAATTTAAATTCGTTTAGGTTTTATCACACAAATTAAGAAAGTAGGTTTAATTGGTTATGTGTCATTAATTTTGATAAAAAAAAACTAAAATAACAATTTGACAGTCATTAATGCTAAATAGTGAAAAATAGGTGGGTATATAATAAATGAAATGTAAAATGAGAAAAATGTAATAAATGATTTATTAGTATTGTAAATAGACTTATATTGTGAGACAAGTTT
This sequence comes from Gentiana macrophylla, assembly GCA_026214975.1. NCBI lineage: Eukaryota > Viridiplantae > Streptophyta > Magnoliopsida > Gentianales > Gentianaceae > Gentiana > Gentiana macrophylla. Next base: position 48,425,614 of record CM047817.1, read on the forward strand.
AAAAAGATAAACGAAATTATATTTTGGGACGGAGGTAGTAACTTCTCATTTCAACCTCCAATTGTACATTTCAATGGAATACGTCTGATAAGTATTTTTATTTTTGTGTTATTAAATTTTTTTTTTTTTTTTTGCAGCAATTATTTGGGGGTGGATGCTTTCCCCTCTAGCAATTGTGCCTGTCCTTGTATTAGCTTATGTGATGATAAAAAGACGCATAGTTAAAGGTACTCAAAATGTCTCTTTACAAACTCGATCAGTCCAATGTTAAATTTGCATATGATATGTATATGTTTCAAAAGTTATATATTGGCTCTTCAGGAAAGGAAAATAGGAGGAGAGATGACTTAATACATCAATTGACTGGCTCAAATAGCTTTAATTATGGTGATGAATTTGAAAGAGGTATACAAGATGCTCCTGATGTGAAGATTTTTAGCTTGAAAGCTATTTTGGCTGCCACAATTAACTTCTCGAATGAAAATAAGCTCGGACAGGGAGGTTATGGACCGGTATACAAGGTAAGTTGTGACAATGTTCAATCAACGAACTTCGTTTCCTTCACTGAATTCCTTCCTAATTTCTTGACTAATTTTTGTGATTCAACATATAGGGAGAATTATCCGATGGCCGAAAAATTGCAGTGAAAAGGCTGTCAAAGACATCAGGACAGGGAATTCTAGAGTTCAAAAGCGAACTCATACTGATCTCAAAGCTCCAACACACAAATCTTGTTCGACTTTATAGATTTTGCATTCACCCAGAAGAGAAGATGCTTATATACGAATTCATGCCCAACAAAAGCCTAGATTTCTTTCTATTTGGTAAATATTATTTTAAATTTTCTACCTATTACATCCTTTCATTGATACATTAAAATATTTTTCGTAGCCATACTTTATATTTCTCTATGATACTTTTCTCGTGGCTCTTTGATTGTCTCATAAATAATGATATGACATTTGTTTCTTGATAAAATTAAAATGTCCTGAAATAATGTCATTGTGCGACTATTTTAACAGATGATGATAAAAAGGAGAAAATAGATTGGCGGATTCGATTCAAGATCATTGAAGGCATTGCACAAGGATTGCTTTACCTCCATAAGTACTCTAGAATGAGAGTAGTACACAGAGATCTGAAAGTGAGTAATGTATTATTAGATGAGAATATGAATCCAAAAATTGCAGATTTCGGAATGGCCAGAATTTTCCCACAGGATGTTTTAGAAGTTAGACAAAGAGGGTTGTTGGAACATAGTAAGTCTTCATGAAAAATTTGAATATCCTAGTTATAATTGCTTTTGGTCTTATTGTTTTCATTTATGTGCCAACGCCCTTTAAAGAAATAGAATAATTTTGAACGTTTTTATGTAGTGGATACATGTCTCCTGAGTATGTCATACATAGAACTTTCTCAATCAAGTCGGATGTATTCAGCTTTGGGGTCCTAATCATTGAGATTTTAAGCGGTAAAAAGAATTCAAGCTTCCACCACCTTTTGAGACATGTAGGTTTATGTGACAATTTTTTTCCAATTTGGATATTTTAACCACTTGTCTTTAGGGCCTATGTTAACTAGATTCCATGCGTGCGCGTGCACACACAAGAAAAATGGAAATATGTCTTTTTAAATAGTGATCGTCCGCGTTTTTACCCATCTTCCAATATCATGGATCTATTGAGTTGAAATGTTTTAGGCATGGGAGCTATGGAAAAGAGAGGCTTCACTAGAATTGAAGGATGAAGCACCCGGTGAATCTTATGATGTGAAACAACTAATCAAAGCCATTCATGTTGGCCTTTTATATGTTCAAGAAAATGCAAATGACAGGCCAACCATATCAGAAGTCATTTCCATGCTTAATAATGAAATTGCAGATTTACCTAGCCCAAACCAACCAGCATTTTACATACACCCAGATGAATTTAAACAATCAAGGTCTACAGAACATTTACCAGGAAATAATATTCAAGGTTCTGTAAATGGCTTGACCGTCACAACGATGGAAGCAAGATAGTGTTGGTCATCCGTATTTATATGCTGAGAGTTTTGTCCTACCGATGTGTAATTAGTACTCCTTCTATTTGAAAATATAAGTTATTTTGATTTGTTAGTTCGTTCCATAAGTTTTTTTAAAATACCAATGAAGCGTTTACCTTTTGGAATTTGCATTATTTAATATTTAAGGTCTTACCGTCACAATGATGGACGCAACACATCATGTCATGTATCTTATTTCTCTAATTAACTCATGAATTATTGCTTGATCATTATGTTCCATTATATGACTCTTTGAAGGATTCATCATCTAAAATTTTGGTTGTTGTCTGTGTCAGTTTTGGTGACTTGATCTCTAAACTGATAAATAACCTGGTGGAACTAATCTGAGAAACTGAGACTGAGAATGATGGTCAGTCGTCAGTATAAGTATATTCAGTTCTGTGAAAGTTAGTTTGATGAAGTGTAACTGAGTTTCTTAAGTCGCAGTCGCTTTTGGCCTTTGGCTTTGAGAGTTTCTTGAATATTGCCGAAGTTCTACATCTGGGCAGTTGATTACAAGTCTGGAAAGTCAGTTCTATATTGAGTTTCGTCCGGTGGATAACAGCTGGATCTGGGGTCCACATCTGGGGCATTTATGACAATTCCGACATAGATCATTGGTGGTTAGGGTTTAAGGAATTGTGTCTATAAATATCAAAGTTGTAATAAATGCAATGTGTGTCTTTCAAGAGTGTTGTTCACACACTTGTGAAAACTTTGTAATTCTGTGCATAGTAAAATATCTCATTTTCTGTCCGTGGAGTAGTCGGCACAACGCCGGAAACCACGTTAAATCATTGTGTTCTCTTTGTTTCTTTGTTTTATCAATTCCGCCATTCTTTATGTTTGCATTGCTATCTGCGTTTTATCTTTCTTAAACAGTAATCTTCTCATTTGTGTTTTCAATAGTCTGTCTGGTTATCGTCTCCGTGGCGCTAGGCAGCGGCGACACAGTTGTGGCCGTACAAATAGTAAACAAAATTTTCGGTTCATTTTAGCTACTTTTTATTTTTATTTTATGATATTAATTTACGACTTATGATATCAGTGTTACGCACAATATGCATTAATTTTGGGATAATGAGGGAGAAAGACAAAAATATTCATCAATTAGGGAGAATAACAGGTTTTTGAAACTTTTGCATAAAGGACAAAACTTTTTTTTTTATTTTATTTTTCTACCGCCATTTCCCAAAAAAAAAAAAAAAAGACCCAACACACTTTCTTTCTTATCCATATTTTTTAAACACTCATATCTTTCAATCTATAACTCCAAATCTGAAAATTCGTTCACCAAATTTTTATTTTTTCATGCACTTTATTTTGATACCACATTCAACATATTCCGACGTGATTTTAGAAAATCCGCTGTCGAAATTCACTATTGTACGAAATTCACTGTCGATATTCACTGATTTTCAAGATTCACTGGGGAGATCCACTGAGTGAATTTCGACGGTGAATCTCGCGAAAAACGATGTAATTATATCGAACCAAGTCTCAAAACAAAGAGCATAAAAAAATTCAGTGATTTTTTTATCACGTTTGGATATCGAGATCAAAAGATATGAGTGTTTGAAAATGGAGGAGGAAAGAGAAAAAAAATAAAATAAAATTTCTGGAACAAAAAAATTGAACAGACTCGTCGAGAAGTTTTTTTTTTTTTTAAATTTATTTTTGTTTTTTCTTTCAGGCTATAAAAAATATAAAAGTTGTCTTTCTCCATATAAAAAATTTGTGGTTGTCCTGTTACTAAAAAATATTCCAAAACATGTCATTATCCCTAATTCTCCAATTAATTTATGGGTGACGAGCTCGGCACGAGTCGAATAAAGGCAATGTCGTTTTACTTTATTTTTGGTGGGTCGTTAATATAATACTCAAAGAGAGCGTTTTATCCGGTTCGAGAGACAACCAAGTGCGCAATACCTACTCTAGCTCAAAACATACCGAAAAATGACATGTTTACACATAAAACTCTCTATATATTTAATATCATGTTGCTGTTGTGAGAGTTTTCATTTTCATTTTTTATTTTTCATGTACAAAACTAGAATATGCAGTGAAATGATGGTAGGCGTAAATACTTTAATGTGACGTATCATGATTGTGTTGATACTTACGTAAAAGTTTCTTACAGAAGGTTACTGTCTCCCCATGTAGAGACATCACATATGAAGACATCCGCATCCTACATTCATAAAACATTATGTTAACGCATGGCATAAATGTTTCGATATGTGATATCACCGCACAAAACTCACATGTTTCGTAGTCCCACAACCAATGAATAAGTGGACATAAACTTTAGAAAAGACCATAACAAGTCCTTAGAAACTTACAAAGTCAACCGCGGTTCCCGTCTTAAAGGCTATGATGGAAGCAAGTCTTCTTCTTCCCGGCCCACATCTATTCCGTGGTGCTAAAACAACCTACATACAATTACTACCGAATCCAGAAATAAAAATCACTGCAGGCAGTTTTGTTACTGTTCAAAGAATTTATGTAGTTTGTGGTATATGATCTACATTTTAAACACTAACTTTAAGTAAGAGTTACTATTGAACTATAGCATTTTAGGTACAGAGCGTGTCAAAAAAAAACTCTTTTATATCGTTCATCATATTATAGCGTATAATGTAACGCTTATAAACTCAATCCGAAGAGCGTTATTATCAGTTACTCTATATTTATCTCCAAAAATACTATCAAAAATTACATATCCCTACTTTACAACAACTAATTTCAGAATACTCTACAGCACAATCTACATCTCTATCCCTACAACATTAAAATATTCATTCTTTAATGATAAACAATTTTATCTAAAACATATTTTCATCTTTTAAACATTTTGGCATGATGGAAGGAAAAGAAACAATAATAAAATAATTGTAGAGATTGCTATAGTTGCAGCTAACATTTGGTGTGACACTATTCATGTTCCCCAATGTAGGGTGAGGATAAAAAGGCTGATGAAGCTCATTATTTCTTTCACTCCTAATTTTCAGCTGTAATGTTAAGATAAAGTATGGTATAAAGTGGTTGATACTAATGCTCTAAGGATGTTATTTAAGTTATAATTGATTCAATAACTAATTAAAATCATCGTTTCCGTTTGACTTAAGATGATTAATCAAAATTATCAAATTCTCAACGTTATATCTTGGGAATGTTTCTTCTCATTTTCAACTTGAGAAATTACGTATAATAATCGAAATGATTATTATTATTATTATTATTATTATTATTAAATTGTATAAAATTATAAATCCACCAATATTCCCTAAGAAATGAAGGCATATGAAAAGTCCAATTGACTTGCTAATACGGTGTCTTCTGGGATGATTATTAATGGGAAATTATTGGTCGGTCTCCTCATGAGGAGACTCAAGAAGACTTTGATGTATTGCCTTACAATGTAATACAATTGCTACCTTAGTCTTAAAATCTAAATATGTTTAGACTTTTTTACACAGATTAAAAAAGTGGTTATGTGTCATTAATTTTGATAGTAAAAGTCTAGAATACACTTTAACCTCATTAATGTAATAGTTGTAAGATATGTGAATGTATAATATATTAGGGGTAAAATGAAGAAATTTGTAATAAATGCTTCATTGATATTTCAAATAGATTTATATTTTGTGTCAAATTCTAAAAGCTAAATGGAATTATATTTTGTGACGGATGTAGTATGACGAGGTTGGATCTCGTCTAATAGAATACCCGGGCCGTACAATCCTTCAATGATATCTTAGCTCAAGAATAAAAGCCGGGAGAAGGGGTGTTTGTGATGATTTTCAGACTAAGCTTTGAGAGGAATACTCAAGTTGCCTACATATCCAATGAGTCTATTGGAATCAACTATTTCGTAGTTTCTTAGGAGTTGTTTATATAGTTGTTTTCGCTAAGCCTGCCGTATTATGGGGGGACTCTTTTTTACTTAGCCCCTAAGGATTATCTCTTAGCAAATCCCCTTTATTTAGGGATAATTATGACTGTTTAAATAAAAAGATTAGATCCATTAACTGACAAGATTCTTCTATGCTTATCCTCCATTTTAGGAACACGTGTTTCACAATAGATAAATGTCCGCCATCCTGTACCTGAGCTCCCAGCTCGTCCCCGACTCGAACTGAGACCTTACCACCAACTTACCTACACCTTATCACAAGCTCGGCCACCCTCCTGGGGTTCACGACCCTGCTCTATTCGGGTGTAAGGTTCCTTACCCCTGACTGTTGGCTGCCCAAAGGGTGACACGTGGCGAGGACTTGGTCCGACCATCGTTATAAGCCCCCCAGATCTGACAGACTGCATTCTAGTCTGGTCAGATCTGCTAAAAAGTTTCCCAACCGTTAGCCTAGCCACGTGGCCTAGTTACTGTTTAGACGCCGTTATGACGGCACGAGGATATAGGCGTCAGACAACTGCTTACGTCATGGATCCATATCCTAAGATCGTGCTTGGGTTTATTACTTCCACCATTTGGCCCGTCGTTTCAACTGTCCATAAACGTCTCTTCCCATAAATCTGAAGGTTTGGAGCTATCATCATCCCCCTCACTTAATCTATCAAGTAAGGCTTCTTCTTCTCTACTATATCATTTCATTTTATTTCGTGAATGAGTAGGGACGCTCTCTCCTAGTCTATCGAGCATTTATTTCACTCCGAACCCGAATCTAATGACGCTAGCTCGCTTCATAGAATTCTGAAAACCGCACCGGCCTCCCAGCATTTAGTTACCCGTAGGGGATTCGAACACTTAGAGTTAGCCCCCCGGTTTTCTTCTACACCCTCAGCCCCTAATTCATCTTCTGGTACTTCCAAGTTTGTCCTGACCCTAAAAGCACATATGGCTTTGCGACTGCAAGCAGGTTGCCATGGCATAAATACTATGATGTCCGAGGTAGAGATGAACAAGCATTGTGAGAGGTTTGGGATAGACCGGAACCGTTACGCCCCCATTCTTCCCATCCTGGGTACTTACGCATATCAACCTCCCGCAGGGTACTGCACAGTATACAAAGAGCAGCTGGACTGCGGGCTTAGGCTCCATTTTTGCCCGCCCTTCCATACCGTCCTGAGGCATTATGGGTTAGGGACCGCCCAAGTGTCTCCAAATGGTGTCCGGGCGATTAATGGATTTGCCATTTTGTGTCAGTGTGTTAACGTGCCTTTCTTGGTGAGGTATTTTCACTTGGTTTACCAGTGTAAACAGGTTAAAGACCTGTCTGGTTTGTACTGCTTCTCTCGGAGGGGTGACTCTTTAAGTGGTGTCCTCATTTTAGCTAAAGGGGAGTCATCCTAGAAAAACTGGAAGCACTGGGTTTTCTTTGTCCGATGTGAGGAAGGGCCCGATCTGAGTAGATGGAACACGGATGATCTCTCTAAGGATGTCCGTCCTACTAACATTGGGGCCAAACTGATCAAGGACCTCTAGGAGTGGATACAGTGAGCCAGGGAGAATGCTGAAGTGGTCCGTCGCAACCTCGAGATGGCTCGAGACAGGCAGAAGAGTTGGGAGGATGAAAGAATGCATCTGAGGGCGTCCTCAACGAGAGGATCAAGATGGCTTGGGCAGACAGGAAAGATATGCCATGGATATCAAGGCTCTTATGTGATAGTACCTAAATTAGGACCTTTATCTTATCCGTTTGTAGTTACCAAAATCCCTTCACGGGTGTATGTGATGAGAGATAAATTTATGATCATTATTACGACATTTTACCCCAATATTGATACCATTTTGAGCATTATTGTATCAAATCAAGTCAAAATTACTAAGTTTTATTCAAATGTATAAGTAGTAGTTATTATATAAATTATCGTATTTTTATAAGTTTTTTATTAGTTTTTGTACCGGTTTAGTAACCGGAGTGTCGTGTCGGATTTACGTTTGGTATTTTGGTGGTTCATTGCAGGATTATATATTGACCAAGATTCCACGTAACGACATGTTTTGAAGCCTAAAATATGGATTTTGAGGGAAAGAAGAAAATGCCACAAGCTTACGAGTTCAACGGATCAAATTATTTTTCCTACGCGCTTCTACCGTAACCTGTTTTCGATGGAAATTTGACCCGAATTAGAGGCATTTTCTGGATAATAGTTCTTGACTAAAGTTGTAGATATTTAAATGAGCTTTCCAACGCATTTTGAATCACGTCAATCGGAGGTCTACAACTCAAGTTATGAATTTTTTACCGAATAGTTGATATCTCGGGTCGAACCGGATATTTTTGGCTCAACTTGTTGCATGTTACTCCATGTGCTAACTAATGATGATGATGATGAGTCATAACAAACTCATCAATACCTCCCACATGCTTGTAACAAACTTGGCATATGCTTAGCATATTCCTTGGCATATACTTAGCATATTCTCCAAAAATATCTCCTCAAATATCACCTCCCTCATTACAACCTCCTCCTCAACTCCCTATAAATACCTCCCCATATCCATAAAAAACCTTGCCTCATCTTGGCCACTCTTGGCCAAGATCTCTCTCTCACCTCCTCCCATTTCTTCCATTCCCTCTTCTTCATCTCTGCTTCTTCATCTCTTTTCTCGTTTTATTTTATTTTCGGGCCCGTATATACATATGTCTATGTATGTATATATGTTTTTATAAATAAAAGTAGTATCATGTTGTAATGCTTAGAGAAATTACCGAGAAAGTTGTTATTGAAGAAGTTGTTATTTTCAGAGAATACGGCTTTGATTTGCACTTAACGGGTAATTTTATCAAGTTATTACTTTTGTTGTTTATTTATTATATATATATATATATATATATATATATATATATATATATATATATATATATATATATATCTATCACTATGTTAAATTAAAAATATGTCTAGCCAAGATATGAATCAAGTAGTTAATCTTTTGGTAAAATGAATGATCGACTCTCGATAATCATGATTAAAACTAATTATAATGAATCTTTTTCTATTTTGCAACGTATTGATAATATATTCGGATTGACGTAATTAACCAAGATGAATCGCAACATATAACCCGACGATGAACTCACTTGCAGAAGTTAGGATATGAGATAAAAATAGAAAAACCGGAGGGTAAAATTGGCCGAGTGAAAACGTGACAACGGAACCCGATTTCCTACCCGGGGACAGATTTTTCCTGGAAAGATGAATCTTATTGAAATTTGTACTCGAGATCTTAATAATGTTAAAATCACAGTTTAATTGAAACTACACCGTTTGTGTTAAATCGATCCGCTTGACAACCGGAGCCTCTTGAATAACATCGGCCGTCTGACGAACGGAATAACCTCTTTTATCCGGGGTAGATTTGTACTCTGCACTGCTCGGACTAACTAAGATTAGAATGGGGCAGTTGTGGACCTTGGACTGATGACATTTGACATATGACAATTTCATACGCTCGTGTGAGGAGGAGTTGTCTAGCTTAGGAGTACACCGATTCATACGTAATTGACCTCCTTGCATCAAGGAGAAGATCTGTCTCATTTATTTCTACTAAAAGATATTGATTCAGTAAAGTATTCTTGGCTAGATCCAAAAATATATCTATATATCTATTTGTATTTATTTACTGTTTTACTAACATCTAACTCTAACAATCTAACTACTAACATAATCTAACCCAGGAAAAAGTAAGAACTGCGACTTAGATCGAGTTAATAATAGCTTCTTGGTGTTTAACCCCACTTAAAAGAATTACCATATTTTCCCTGTGGATACGATACTCTGACTCACCAGACTAGAGCTACAATTTGACCCGGTACACTGCCGGTTAGGATCTGTATAGCCTAGGTAATGTCCATCAGCTTTCTGGCGCCGTTTCCAAGGTTAGGTTTAGGTCTGTCAGTATTTTGGCGCCGTTGCCGGGGAAACGACGCTAATTCATTGTGTCTATGGTTACTACTTGTATTAGCTCAAAATTCTCGAGGATAAGTCAACACTCTTCTTATCTCATTTCTTTTTTATTTTCCGTTGGTATCTACCTTCTTTTAGTTACCAATTTTATTCTTCTATAAAATTCGAGCATTTTCTATTTTTGTTAGTTGATGACCAGAAGTGGTAAGGCCCCACTCAATCCTTATAAACCTGATTTAAACACGAAAGCGCTTAAGAGTAGAGTGTAAACGCTGTCATATCGATCAGGAAATCGACCAAGTATCATCTTCAAATCGAAATACGAGAATGATCGAAATCGATAATGAAACACCGAACAAGGGCTTGATCATGCCCAAGGAATAGAAATAATCGAATCGGAATAAGCATAATCACCCACCAAACCCGAGACTTATTTGTGATTAGACCGTAGAAGGTACCAGATTAATAATCCAATTCGTTTACCCAATAAAGGAGCAAATAATTTTGAAATAAAATCTCATCTTTTTTGGTTTAATTGACACAAGAGCCCAATTTCTAGGAGAAGATGATGAGGATCCACATCATCATCTCTATCTTTTCAAGAGTTGTGTAATACACCAAAAGTCATGGTGCTCATCGGGAATTAACGAGGATGTCTTTGTTTCCTTTTTCTTAAAAGGAAGAGCACGAGATTGGTTTCTCGCTACTTCCACATCATTCACCGACTAGTTGGGAAGATATTCAAACCGAGTTTTTAAAGCAATATTTTACTCCTGGTAGAAAATTGGAATTAATAGTCGAAATTGCCAACTTTAGACAAGGATCTGAAGAAACGTTTGAGAATGCTTGGGAAAGGTTTAAAAGTTATTAAGAGCTTGTCCCGATCATGGTTATTCCTTAGATATGCAAATCCAACTTTTCTCGTCAGAAATTAAGGAAAGACTCACGTGCGTGATGTAGATCATGTATGTGGTGGTTCGTTAATGATGAGTGAAGCTCAAGTAGTTTACGATGCTATACAAAAGATTTCCAAAAATAACAGAATGTGGGAAACCGACTCTAGCACAAGAAAAGTAGCTTTTGCAGGAGAATGTACACCGAATACGGAAGTTCTAGCACACTTGGAGAATTTGAGTAGGAAATTTGACGGCTTATTAGCCAGTAAAACTACAAACTCAGAAAATATCATACCGAATGACTACTCAAATCATGATAATGTGTCATTAGGGATGGAAGAACCGAAAGGCTATTCAAGGAAAAGGTGAGTTTTTAAAAACAAAGATAGGAATTTGAACGACGCGTATTCAAACTCGTTTAATGCTTTTAGAAGAGATCACCCTACTTTTCGTTGGTCTGAAACCCCTAGTAAGCCAGGACAACCACTGTATCCAGTTCAATATAAGAATCCATATCAAGGTTATCAAGGAGATACCACGAATCAAAATCTACAATCATTACCTAAACCATATCCACAACATACCACTCAAAGCATACCAGTAACTCAGAGTTCAACTCAACCTGAAGGAGTTGATAAATGGGATAAATTAATGGAAAATCTGATGGGTGTGATATCTACTCAAGCTCAGAATATAGAAACCATGATGACTTCTATAGGTACAGTCACTAAGGATATGAGTACGTTGAAAACATCTATGAGTGGACATGATACCAGAATAAGAATTATAGAAGCTTCATTGAGGAATCTGGAATATCACTTGAGTAGAGAAGTAGAACGTAAAAACAGTAAACCCTCAGAAGGATTGCCAAGTAATATCGAAAGAAATCTGAGTGGGGTAAATGCTGTTAATACCAGAAGTGGAAGGATCTGTGGAAGTAATGGATTAGAAAAATTCGGGAATAATGAAGTAGATGATGATTTAGATGGTAAATATAAGAAGAATATGGAATCTAAAGGGCCATTTCAAACCGAACCTTATCCGGCTCAACCTAAATTCACATCGGTTCAACCTGGAAGGGCATCACCACATCCACTGCATATTTTGAAGAAAAATGTACTGAATGATGACACACTATGTCTTCAAAAGGCACAATCATTCAAGGAAGCTTTACCATCTTCATCTAACGACAAGGGTAAGGGAGGTATTCATTCTAACCCTACTGATCTTGAATTACTCCCCCATTCCCCGAGAAATGAAATGAAAAAGATGAAGTTGGATAATAAGTATGCATATTTTCTTGACACTTTTCGGCACTTAACTATTAATACCCCTTTCATCAATGTTTGTAAGGGAGAGCTTAGTTTGGGAGTGAATGATGAGCGCGTTATCTTCAACATTTACAATTCATTGAAATATCCATACATTACACTAGAATCTAGTTCTTGTGTAGACACTTTGTGTTCTCTTGTGGTGGATCGTACTAACACGCAGGTAACTGAAGAAGATGACTCCAGTAATAATGTGAAAGCTCGTAAACTCAAAGCTCGAAAATCAAAGGAAAAGGTCAAGAACCGTTGGATTCGACGGCATTCGTCTAACATATGTTGGAAAGCAATATTGATAAAAAAGACGGATGCGGTGCGTGAGGATGACCCACCACCAGTGCCTTAAAAACTGAAGCACGGTAAAGTCTGGCTATAGACTATAAATGTAGTCAATGACGGGTACTATCCTTCCCTTTTACTCCTTAAGCATTTATTTTTAGTGGATTATGTGCTTAATTGTTACGTGTTTTTGTGAGTAATTGTTAGAAGTATCTTGTTTTGTTTAGTATATTATATTAGTTAATCATTATCATTTTGGTCGAGCGAACGACGTTAACCAAAAGCGCTACCGGGAGGCAGCCCGTAAAAATGTTAAATATAATAATTACTCATACTTTGGATGATACTTTGCGAATACTTCGGATTGATTTTCATTTTGTTTCACCAAGTCTTAGGATGAATGTTTGAATGTCATTATAACGGGAATGATTAGGTGGTTATCCGAAAATCCCGAGGGAAAAAAGAGAAAATTCAAATGCATCATTTCTTGGACTTAGGTTGTTAGAACGATTTGAAATAACCCTTGAGGATCTGGGTATAAAAGACTCAGAGTTAATACTTTGTCGCATATTTCATATCATGATCTAGTCTGTTATAAATTTCAAAAATAATGTGTGACATGTAAAAATTCAACTACTGTGGAATATTGTGTGTTTTAAATCAATAAAAGTATATGTGGTGTGTTTATCTACCCTTTTGCATTACACTGTCACACTCCACACACTTTTATTTTATTTGCACACACAACGGTCATAACTTTGAACCACCCACCCACCCATTTCATCATCCCAGTATTTGTTTTGACTTGTTTTAGTGCACCATTGCTTTCCCAACAACTTATTTACACTCACTTTACATTGGGGACAATGTAAGTTCGTAAGTGGGGAGTGGAGTCGTTGGTCTAGCAATGGCATTAATGCTTATTTTGTATCAATAAATCTCTTAGTTTTTGATTTTTTTTCGAGCATTATTTAGTTGATTAAAATAAATTGTACAAGGCATATATTTCATGGATTTGAAAATGTAAATATCAATTTGGATGTGTATAACCAACGTTAACCGTAAGTGCATTGTAATTCCAAATATATTTGTGTAACATGAATTCCTTCACGTAAGCCTTTGATATTGAAGCGAAAATTTTAAACTGTATCCATTCAGTGTCCGAGTGGTTTATCCTAGAAATAGCAGCAACTTAGTACCTAACTTTTGAACATGTACTGTGAATATCTGAAGGTTTGAATGTGATAGAAAGGATATAAGTTAAGTGGAATTAAAATAAACATGAACTATCTATATGTAGGTTGTAGCTACCAATGATTTGAGTGCAGTAGGGCGTTATCACGAAACGTCCTATATCACTATGAGGTTTACAGCTCCCGACTGCCTGATGATAGTAGTCCAGCTAGGGGGTTATCACGAAATGTCCTATTGCTGGGAATGAAGGCATATGCTACAAATGTGAAATTAAACTCATAAAAAAAAATTGTGAAAAAAAAAAAATTGTTTAAGAATGGTTGAAAACTTAGTTATCTTCTGACTATCCCCAGTATAAACTGAATGATATGCTTTAGGGATTATCTTAATAAGTACACGGGAGAACTTTGTGTGGAACTGTTCCTGCCTATACCTAGGAAAGTCATTAGGGCTGTCTGAATGGATATTTGTGCGTTTGCTTGAATTATTCAAGAGAGGATAGTGGAAATTGAAAAGGCTTGTCACACACACACTCTGTTATACATTTATATTAAGGTTAACGCCTGGTTGTAATTCTAATGGTTGTATCATCTGGTTGTCCCTTATATCTTATATCTTCATGAATTTATCTCTCATTCATTTTGTTTTATCGCTTGTTTTGCTCGAGATGACCACCAAAAAGCTAAGTAGGGAGTTGTGATGAGAGACAAATTTATGATCATTATTACGACATTTTACCCCAATATTGATACCACTTTGAGCATTATTGTACCAATTTAAGTCATTAATTCCTTAGTTTTATCCAAATGTATAAGTAGTAGTTATTATATAAATTATCGTATTTTTATAAGTTTTATAAGTTTTGCACGGTTTTAGTGACCGAGTGTAAAGTAATACATTTTGCGGGTATTTTCTATTTGTTTCTTTGCGTAATCCTAAGATGAATCGAAATCCGAGTATCGACACTTTTTGAAGTCAATTCAAGTCATTGGAAGGAAGTTATAAAGTGTCATCGATATAAGTCAAATGATCAAAGGATAATCGTTTCTTAAATAAAAATCCCGAGTATCGATGGGAATGGCCCTTCAAAACGACATTTTCAGAAAAAGTGTTCTTCACGAAAGTTATAGATCTTCAAGTAAGCGTTCCGATGCACTTTGAATCACGTTAATCGGACTTCTACAACTCAAGTTATGAAGCATCACTAGTTCAAGTGATCAACTAGTGGAAATCCGTAAAAGACTCGACATACGAATGGCTCATCAAAAGATGTTATCCGAAAAGTGTTCTTAATGAAAGTTGAAGATCTTCATATGAGCTTTCCAATGCAATTTAAATTATGAAGATTGAGTTCTACAACTTAAAAAGTGATCAAGTGGCTAATCGATTTGGGTTAATAAAAATCCGAAATAGCTTCGAGGAACACGAGGTAATCAGAAGGCGTTTTACGGAGAAGAGTCCTTCATGAAAGTTGTAGAGTTTCTCGAGACCTTAATTTTGGCATTTCGTTTGCAATTTTGGAGGTTTACAACTCAAGATACGGATTTTACAAGTTTTAATCACATAAATATCAAATAATCGTGCATCTAGAAGATGATGAGTTGTTAAACTCATGATGAGACCGGACGTCCGTGTAACCACGCCCCCGGGCGCCTTTGCACTTTGCCTATATATATGAGAGCGGATGCAAGCGATCAAACGCCTCTTCTTTCCTTTCTCTGCTTTCTCTTACGTCTCTGTTCTTTTTATTTTTTTTTGTTGTAGATCATATATACATATATATGATATATATATAGATCTATATCTCTTTTGTCTTTTTATTTTATTTTGAGGCCCGTATATATACATATGTCTATGTATGTATATATATATTTTTTATATATAAATAAATTAGTACCGTTGTAATGCTCGGGAAAATCTCGGAAGTTCGGTATTGCTGAAGTCGTTGTAATGTCCGGAAGAGTACAACCTTTGAATCAACAGCTATAATCGGGTATTTTTCTAAAGTATTATGTTTGTTGTTTCTATATATATATATGAATAAAGTAGTTATAGTATCGTTATAATAGTAGAATAATTATCGAAGATTGTAGATCTGGCGGAAATGACCCCGATTCAACAGTTGTAATCGGTAATCTATTCTAATATTATGATGTATACTATATCTATAATAATGTTAAGCTAAAAATATATCTAGCCAAGATATGAATCTGAATTAGTTATTCTTTTTATAGATCTGGATGATTGACTATGGTAAAAATGATTAAAATTAATTATGATGAATCTCTTTCTATTTTGAACTTAATGTACGGATAGAAAGACCGAGGGTAAAATTGGCGAGTGAAAGCGTGACAACGAAATCTATTTCTACCGAGGCGATTGTCCTAGAAAAACAAATCTTATTAAAATTTGTGCTCGAGATCTAATTACGTCCAATTTATCTATTTCTAACGAAGATTCTAAAATATTGACGCATGACAAAGCGGTAGTGACCCGATCTTTTGGATGACGTAGGATAGTTAAATGGGACATATGACGATTTCATACGCCGTGTGAGAAGGCTCGCTTGGTGAGAGTGCACCGTTTCACATAATTTACACCTTGAATAAAGGAAGATCTGTCTCATTTATTTCTACTAAAAGATATTGATTCATAAAGTATTCTTGGCTAGATCCAAAAATATATCATATATATCTATTAGTATTTATTTATCGTTTTACTAACATCTAACTCTAACATCTAATCGATCTAACAATCTAACCTATATTTGGTAAAAGCTGCGACTTAGATCGAGTTAATAATAGCTTCTTGGTGTTTAACCACACTTTAAATTATGCCTTCGTTTCCTGTGGATACGATACTCGACTCACCGGACTATCATTACGATTTGACGCGGTACATCGCCGGTGAGGATCAGATAGCCTAGAAAGGTCCGTCATCTTTACGGCGCCGTTTCCAGTTAGGTTTAGAGTCCATCCGCATTTTGATCCAACTTCATCCCCGGCAACGGCGCCAAAATACTGACAGACCTAAACCTAACCTTGGCAACGGCGCCAGAAAGCTGACGGACCTTTTCTAGGCTATACAGATCCTAACCGGCAGTGTACCGGGTCAAATCGTAATGCTAGTCTGGTGAGTCAGAGTATCGTATCCACAGGGAAACGAAGGCATAATTTAAAGTGTGGTTAAACACCAAGAAGCTATTATTAACTCGATCTAAGTCGCAGTTTTTACCAAATATAGGGTTAGATTGTTAGATCAGTTAGATGTTAGAGTTAGATGTTAGTAAAACAGTAAATAAATACTAATAGATATATAGATATATTTTTGGATCTAGCCAAGAATACTTTATCAATCAATATCTTTTAGTAGAAATAAATGAGACAGATCTTCCTTTATTCAAGGTGTAAATTATGTGAAACGGTGCACTCAAACCAACAGCCTTCTTCACACGAAATATGAAACCACGCTATATGTCCCATTTAATTATCCTACGTCATCCAAAAGATCGGGTCACTACCGCTTTGTCATGCGGTCAATATTTTAGAATCTTCGTTAGAAATAGATAACTTGACGTAATTAGATCTCTCGAGCACAAATTTTAATAAGATTTGTTTTTCTAGGACAAATCGCCCGGGTAGAAATAGGATTCCGTTGTCACGCTTTCACTCGCCAATTTTACCCCTCCGGTCTTTCTATCCGTACATTAAGTTCAAAATAGAAAGAGATTCATCATAATTAATTTTAATCATTTTTACCATAGTCAATCATCCGTCTATAAAAGAATAACTAATTCGATTCATATCTTGGCTAGATATATTTTTAGCTTAACATTATTATAGATATAGTATACATCATAATATTAGAATAGATTACCGATTACAACTGTTGAATCGGGTCATTTCGCCAGATCTACAATCTTCGATAATTATTCTACCATTATAACGATACTATAACTACTTTATTCATATATATATATAGAAACAACAAACATAATACTTTAGAAAATACCCGATTACAAATTGTTGATTCGTAGGTTGTACTCTTCCGACATTACAACGACGACTTCAAAGAATACCGAACTTCCGAGATTTTCCCGAGCATTACAACGGTACTAATTTATTTATATATATAAAAACATATATATACATACATAGACATATGTATATATACGGGCCCCGAAAATAAAATAAAAAGACAAAAGAGATATAGATCTATATATATATCATATATATGTATATATGATCTACAACAACAAAAAAAATAAAAAGAACAGAGACGGAGAGAAAGCAGAGAAAGGGAAAGAAGAGGGGCAGTTCGATCGCTTGCATCTGCTCTCATATATATAGGCAAAGTGCAAAGGCCGCCCGGCCGGTGGTTACACGGACTGTCCGGTCTCATCATGAGTTTAACAACTCATCATCTTCTAGATGCACGATTATTTGATATTTATGTGATTAAAACTTGTAAAATCCGTATCTTGAGTTGTAGACCTCCAAAAATTGCAAACGAAATGCCAAAATTAAGGTCTCGAGAAACTCTACAACTTTCATGAAGGACTCTTCTCCAGAAAACGCCTTCTTGATTACCTCGTGTTCCTCCGGCTATTTCGGGATTTTTATTAACCCAAATCGATTAGCCACTTGATCAACTGCTTAAGTTGTATAACTCCAATCTTCATAATTTAAATTGCATTGGAAAGCTCATATGAAGATCTTCAACTTTCATTAAGAACACTTTTTCGATAACGCCTTTTGATGAGCCATTCGTATGTCGAGTCTTTTACGGATTTACACTAGTTGATCACTTGAACTAGTGACGCTTCATAACTTGAGTTGTAGAAGTCCGATTAACGTGATTCAAAGTGCATCGGAACGTTTACTTGAAGATCTATAACTTTCGTGAAGAACACTTTTTCTGAAAATGTCGTTTTGAAGGGCCATTCCCATCGATACTCGGATTTTTATTTAAGAAACGATTATCCTTTTGATCATTTGACTTATATCGATGACGCTTTATAACTTCCTTCCAATGACTTGAATTGACTTCAAAAAGTGTCGATACTCGGATTTCGGGCCATCTTAGGATTCTCGCAAAGAAACAAATAGAAAATACCCGTAAAATGTATTACGACACTCCGGTCACTAAAACCGGTGCAAAAACTTATAAAAACTTATAAAAATACGATAATTTATATAATAACTACTACTTATACATTTGGATAAAACTAAGGAATTAATGACTTAAATTGGTACAATAATGCTCAAAGTGGTATCAATATTGGGGTAAAATGTCGTAATAATGATCATAAATTTGTCTCTCATCAGTATGACGTTCTTCATGTGTCAATGACAAGGAAATGGTTAACTGATGTTGATGTGAGTCAATCTTTGACCTTGAAACGGTTGAAGAGACTTTGACTTACGTGGAAGAGTCAAGTGCACTTCAGAGCGGAAGACGAAGAAATCTAATAAAGGAAGATGTATAGCTAGCCTTGGGTCATTAAAGCAGTTACACCGACAGAGGCAATGTGAGTCATAGAAGACAAGGCATTTGTGAAGTTCCAGAGTTAAGTACCTCCCAGTTATGTTCCGTTTCTAGGACGAAACTTGTTTCAAGGGGGAGGAATGTAATACCCCGAAAATTCAAGAGGGGTAAAAGAGTAAAATGAGAATTATTTGGTATTTTGCTATTTTATTTGTAACCTAAAAGAATATTCAAAAGTGAATTAATTGGTTTAAATTAATAGAATTAATTATGAGTATTTAAAGAAAAATACCATAATTGATCCCATTAATCAGAATGTCAGTTTTTCTGAAAACTGAGAAAGGGGCGATGCACCAACAGGGGAAGAAGCAAGAACGAAAATCCCAATCGCGAGGCCAAACGGTTTTGAATGAGTTTGGTCCGGAGTAAGTGAGGTTATTTCACTTGATTGCTGACATGTGAGTTTTCGTATTCTCCTTTTGTTACTTTTAAACGTCATGTATTTGGTTGTATGGAATAAAGTGGCTTAAATTGTTTTTGGATATCCTCTTCAGATAGTAGATTACTTCCGCGTTATTCTCTTACATCCATTGACAATTGCTTATATAACTAGTTTGTTTGTGGAGTTTGGTTTCTTCATGCTTAAATAGGTTTCAATCGACTTCGTCACGGCGTAGATGGATCAAATGGTACGATTCGCTTCGTGCTTAGTACTTCACTTGAAGACCGTTTTCACATATAAGTCTTTTTCTTACTTTCTCATTTATATTTCTCATTGGGGATAATGTCGAGTTTAAGTGGGGGGTCCGGGACTTAGCTATACGCAATTGAAAACGGGATATAATGTGCAACAATATTTTTCCTTAGCATTGTGAATTTTGATAAACGGAATCAGTAAGAAGTGAGGCTAGTTGCATTGTACACGATCATTTTTTATACTTGTATGAGCGAATACGAGGATATTCATGCCAATCGTTGAACTAGTTATATGTTCAGTTACGAGGACGAAACTTGTTTTAAGGGGGGGATGTAACACCCCAAAAATCCAAAAAGGGTATAAATGTAAAACAGGGATTTATTTATTAATTTCCTATTTTTATTTTACCTAAAAGAATTAATTAAAGGAAATAATTAATTATGGATTAAAGGATATTAATTAAAGGAAATATAATTAAGGGAATTAATTATTTATAATTAAATGATTTAATTGTGGCTATTTAAGGAAAATAATACCATAAATTCCCATTAGTCTTTACGTTGAAATTTCTGATTAAACGAAGAACAGAGGGCGACGCAATTGTTCTAAACAAGAACGGATTCTTCAACCGTGAGGCTAAACGGTTGACAATTTGTGCAGACAACAGTAGAATGAATTGAGCAACGGAAAAAGACGATCGTTCCCATACCAATTGTTTTCTAAACAGTAAGTTCTCCCTTTTTAGCCCTAAATCTTGTTTGGCTTTCGTTCTTGAGAAAAATACGAGCTTTGGTAGAAATAGCTATGGTGCTAATCATATAATGCCGTTATTGAATCGTAGGTTAATCGTAGAAGTTGTGGAATCGAAGGATTCGAGCTTTTGCTTTTGGATTCGCTCTTAAACCGCTAAAAGGTAAGGGGGTGTTCTTAAACGGATTTTGAGTGTTCGTTCCTACTTAATTTTGTGTATTTATTCATTAGTGTTGCTCTTATTTTTGTTATAGGTTTGGTTCTTTAGTTTTTTCCCTTTTAATATTGCCGTGACCTACTTCGAAAGAAAAAATGAACGTGACTCAAATATGCTGCTGTTGCCGTAGTGGTTTGTTGCTTGAAAAAAATTGAAAACATATTTTAAGAGGACTTGCAGCCATAATGCAGAAAGAAAAAAAAGGGAAAATAAATTATATATTGATTCTATTCTGGAAAGAAAAGAAGAAGAAGGGAGAATTGTTGATGTATGTTGTTACCATGAATACCTGTTGTTGTCGATGGTCACAGAAGGAAAGAAAGGAAAAAAATAAACTAGTAACTATGTTCTTTGTTCTCAATATTATTAATAATAATAAAGAATAATAATAGTAATACGCGACAATGGTAATTATGTTTCAGAATATTATAGGATGTGATAATATTCACCTTGTTTGGATATTATTTGTGTACAATGTGTTATGATATGGTATGTGTGTCTTTGAAGACATTAAATGTTAATTGACAAAGTCTAACTTCCGACTTCAGGTGCCTTAGCATCAATCGCCACAACTAAGACCCTCTGCGGGGAGAATGTGGTATCCCAGAAGGCGGTTATTTAGACCTTGTGGTGTCATTGGTTTAGTAGTCATTGATGCCTTTTACAACGTGCTAGGTAGTTAATCTAGATTGTCTAGGATAAGATGTCCTTAGGAAGCCTTTTTAAGTGGAATGAACTTAGGTGGTTAGATTAACTACGTAATAAACATATGTGATGAGTCTAAAAGCTAAAACGTTGTAATTCTTGGTGAGACACATTTATGATTCACAGCATGGAATCATTTCTCATACGTAACGGACATATTCGGGTTTTGGGAAATGTTCCACACGGAACCATCCATGCCATATGAGGTGCTGAATATGTCCCTGTGCATACCCACCATTCGGGCATTGTGTCCTTGAATTACAATGTAACATAGATAATTGCTCGTGATGGTGCTAGCAGACCTAGCAGAGGGGAGTGTATTTTAATGCAACCTATGTGGTAGAGATTGTAGAATTTACTTGTTATGTATGATATGTTATATATTGTGTGTAACCGTTTCTTCTACCCCTTGCTGAGTACGTAAGTACTTACCCCTTCCTCTTTATTGTCCCCACCCCGAGAATGTGGTTGTCAGGGTGATGATGATCTTGGTTATGACGATGGAGTTAACGGAGCTGATGTTTAGGCTCAAGAGTTACGATGACACAAACATTTATTTTATGCAATTTATTATTCAGTTTTGAGAGATAGTCTTTAGTATCTTTTCAGTTTCATTTGGGATGTAATAAGTCACAATTTCGTTGTTTTGTCGTTTCTATTTTCTTAGACGTAGATTTTGGGACTTGGTGATCCTTTTGATTGTCGATTGACTTTCTTAGAAGATGGCGAGAAGTTATTGATCTCAAATACCTCAAATGAGTAATCAAATGGGAAGTAATTTACTAGAAAAAGCATAAAAGGTTTTGAACTTCAAACATGGCATACTGGAAGGTAACGTCTTTGTGCTTGTTTATAACTGCAAAAGAAACCATAACGTTAGCCTTACAAACATCCTACTAAGAGACTTACTCTAGAAGAAGATCAAACTTCGAGGAAATTTCTAAAACATCACAATCAAAACTTATTACTCCCTTAGCCCAAACCCTAAGTCAAGGAGGTAAGGATCCCTTTTAGGCTATTGTCAATGATATTTTATTCCGGATCTGATATTATCGACTTGTGCAGCCCAAACCAAAAGGATTTTGAGCACGATCAAAGGAGAAAAGATATAGATACTGGAGTTTCCCAGGTGACAGCAAAATATCAGAATTTTTGGATGAGAAGAAGTCGGTCAAAAACAATTATTTTTGCCGAAAGCACAAGCTGTCAGAATTTCCAGATTAGTAAACACTGATTTGAATTGCAGATTGCGATCAAACGAAAAGGAATTTGAACTTAATCCCAAAAGGAGAGTTATAGATAAAAGTGTTTTATGCAACATGTCAAAAATGCAGGTCATTTAAATGTCGTTAACCTGTTCAAAACAGAAGAAGAAGTGAAAGTGATGCTGTAGATTTTCTGGACAGAGTGTCCGGCATTAACATAAATTTTTTGAACAATCCATAATGATTAAATATCCTAATGACAGAACATTCTTCTTACTTGTGTTCATTCCCAGCTTCCCTCCTAAGGGTAGTGTTGATATTGTAAGCTTTTCACCTAATGTTGCCTGCTCTTTCAAGGTATGCATCTCACCATTTTGCCAGTCTGGTCTTTAAAGCCTACTATGACATACATTTCAATTACTTACCCTCAACCTTTTGCAAATCTACGCTAAACCAGTTCAAGCAGAAGGTAGTCTTTGCCAAGATGCCTTCCGAACCTATCTTGCCAACCAACATATGGACTCCACAGTCTTTTTAATTTAAATATAGATTAATTCACCTTGGGCCTTTTCTACTTTAAATCTCTTTCAGGCCATTTAGAGCCATGAACCGACAAACACACCTTTCGACGTTCCTTCTTCTGTCTTTACATCCTATAATAATTTTGTGGCGCCGGTTGAAATGTCTATTTTGTTCCCTTATAAGGAATAACCTTGAGAGCTTATTCTTTGGTATTGTACCATTACTCTCGAGTAGCGCAACCTTGAACCCTTGAATTGGGCCGTCAATTATCTTTTACACCTCTTTTGGAAGTTTAAATTAATTTTACGAAATCAAACTTTATCTGTCATTTCTTAAGTATCTTTCATCCTTCACCCAAAGGCTTGTCTACAGACTCATTTTCAAAACTTTTGATTCTCCTTCACATTACCTTGAAGAAATTTCTATCCTCTCTCAATCTTGAATTAACCTCTCTTTTATGAAAACTTGGACACTTTTGGCAAGTTTTTATTTCGTTCTGAGACCTTTTTGGTATGCTCATTTTGGCACCTTAACATCTTCACGTTGAGATTCTTGCTCTCTTTTTTATTTCTCTGTTGTTTATTCTTTCAGGTGCTCGACCTTGCATTTTTGCTTTGTTCTTCTGTTGTGGAATGATTCCTTTACAACATTCATGTGAACTGAGGATCTTCCTAGTTCGCCAACAACCATTTTGTTTATCAAATCATTAACGACTAATGTCCCTTTTCAGACGTTCTCAAGTCCAATATTATTTTCCCTTTTATATTGGATGTTCACAAGTCCATCATGTGATGTTTCCCTTAACGCTCCCACTTTCTAATGGCTTATGTGAAACCTCATTATCTTTCCTCCAAGAGATCCGAGTGCTTTTGCAGACCATCGTATCTTGCAAAATTCCACTCTCTCAAAAGAATCTTATCTGCAAGATGTTCTTTTGTTTTTCCTTCTGGTGGCTACCTTTTGTATTATGACACAATTCCTCATCCTTCGATTTTGAACCAATTTCAAACTTCCATCGACCTGGAATCACCATGTTTTGTTTTGCACCCCATCAACCGCTCTTGTTTTGAGAACTTAATGCCTCTGCTTAAGCTTACCAAGTTGACATACCACCCTGGTGCTCAACTTGTCATTCTTCATCTCTTTTGTATTCCAAGCTAACCCTTATTGGCATAAGGATTGGATCAGACCGTCAGACAGAAATTATTGCAAACACATGTTTCTTCCTTCCTGAAAAGTCTCAGAAATTGTCATCTGGGATCCTTGCAGTCCTACAACAAGCTGTTGCCGCCGTGATGAAAGTAGACATGAAAAGGAGTCGATTGTGTCAGGAGTTGTGGATCAGTTGGAAAGTTTAAGAAGTCATGATTTAGTCAATAAATGGAAGTAAAGTGTGTGGTGCCATTGATTTCGAGACAGTGATGAGATAGTGAGGATACAAGATGAAGGTCCAGTTGTGTTCGGTTACAAGCGAGTGGCCAGAACCATACCAGCCAGTGGTTACAAGTTAGATTAAGATGGCAACCGTTGGCACAAAAAAAAAGTGTAAAGAGTTGAACACCAATGCATGAGGCCTTCCATGAAGATAGAGATAGCAGAGTTACCTACAACAATAGTTACCACGCAAAAATCCAGATGTCGCAATTTGAAGCTCTGCATGGAGGAAAGCGTGGAATGCCAGTCGTTTGGGATGAAGTGGAGCAGTGATAGATTACAAGATAGTTGATAGACCAAGCCAGGGAGGAGTTGAAGTGGATCGCCGTAACCTTGTAATGGTTCAAGACAGGTAGAAGAGTTGGGAAGATGGAAGAAGAAGACCGTTGGGGTTCGAAGTTGAAGATAAAGTGTATTTAAAGACGGCTTAGAGAGGAAGTCAACTTGAACCCTAGATATGGGCTCTTACGTGATATGGGCTAAATTCAGACTTTTAGCTTATCCATTCAGAGTTGCCATAATTTCTTTCACGGGTATATGACGTTCTCCATGTGTTAATGATAAGGGGATGCTTAACCAACATTGATGCGGAAGCAAGCATGGACCTTGAAATGATTGAAGAGATCTTGACCGACGCGAAAGAACCCGTTGCACCTAAGAACAAAAGATGAAGAAAGTCAAGAAGGAAGACGTAAAACTAGTCTTGGTTCTATGGAGCAGTCGTACACCGACAGAGGCGACATGAGAGTTAGAAGACGACACGCTTTGTGAAGCTCTAGAGTTCAAAGACCTCCCAATCATGTTCAGTTACGAGGACAAAACTTGTTTTAAGGGGGGGATGGATGTAACACCCCAAAAATCCAAAAAGGGTATAAATGTAAAACAGGGATTTAGTTATTAATTTCCTATTTTTATTTTACCTAAAAGAATAAATTAAAGGAAATAATTAATTATGGATTAAAGGATTTTAATTAAAGGAAATATAATTAAGGGAATTAATTATTTATAATTAAATGATTTAATTATGGCTATTTAAGGAAAATAATACCATAAATTCCCATTAGTCTTTACGTTGAAATTTCTGATTAAACGAAGAACAGAGGGCGACGCAATTGTTCTGGGAAAAACAAGAACGGATTCTTCAACCGTGAGGCTAAACGGTTGACAATTTGTGCAGACAACAGTAGAATGAATTGAGCAACGGAAAAAGACGATCGTTCTCATACCAATTGTTTTCTAAACAGTAAGTTCTCCCTTTTTAGCCCTAAATCTTGTTTGGCTTTCGTTCTTGAGAAAAATACGAGCTTTGGTAGAAATAGCTATGGTTCTAATCGTATAACGCCGTTATTGACTCGTAGGTTAATCGTAGAAGTTGTGGAATCGAAGGATTCGAGCTTTTGCTTTTGGATTCGCTTTTAAATCGCTAAAAGGTAAGGGGGTGTTTTTAAACGGATTTTGAGTGTTCGTTCCTACTTAATTTTGTGTATTTTTTCATTAGTGTTGCTCTTATTTTTGTTATAGGTTTGGTTCTTTAGTTTTTTCCCTTTTAATATTGCCGTGACCTACTTCGAAAGAAAAAATGAACGTGACTCAAATATGCTGCTGTTGCCGTAGTGGTTTGTTGCTGGAAAAAAAAAAAAAAAAAAAAAAAAAAAAAAAAAAAAAAAAAAAAACATATTTTAAGAGGACTTGCAGCCATAATGCAGAAAGAAAAAAAAAAAGGGAAAATAAATTATATATTGATTCTATTCTGGAAAGAAAAGAAGAAGAAGGGAGAATTGTTGATGTATGTTGTTACCATGAATACCTGTTGTTGTCGATGGTCACAGAAGGAAAGAAAGGAAAAAAATAAACTAGTAACTATGTTCTTTGTTCTCAATATTATTAATAATAATAAAGAATAATAATAGTAATACACGACAATGGTAATTATGTTTCAGAATATTATAGGATGTGATAATATTCACCTTGTTTGGATATTATTTGTGTACAATGTGTTATGATATGGTATGTGTGTCTTTGAAGACATTAAATGTTAATTGACAAAGTCTAACTTCCGACTTCAGGTGTCTTAGCATCAATCGCCACACCGGAGACCCTCTGCGGGGAGAAGGTGGTAGCCCAGAAGGCGGTTGTTTAGACCTTGTGGTGTCATTGGTTTAGTAGTCATTGATGCCTTTTACAACGTGCTAGGTAGTTAATCTAGATTGTCTAGGACTAGATGTCCTTAGGAAGACTTTTTAAGTGGAATGAACTTAGGTGGTTAGATTAACTACGTAATAAACATATGTGATGAGTCTAAAAGCTAAAACGTTGTAATTCTTGGTGAGACACATTTATGATTCACAGCATGGAATCATTTCTCATACGTAACGGACAATATTCGGGTTTTGGGAAATGTTCCACACGGAACCATCCGTGCCATATGAGGTGCTGAATATGTCCCGGTGCATACCCATCATTCGGGCATTGTGTCCTTGAATTACAATGTAACATAGATATTTGCTAGTGATGGTGCTAGCAGACCTAGCAGAGGGGAGTGTATTTTAATGCAACCTATGTGGTAGAGATTGTAGAATTTACTTGTTATGTATGATATGTTATATATTGTGTGTAACCGTTTCTTCTACCCCTTGCTGAGTACGTAAGTACTTACCCCTTCCTCTTTATTGTCCCCACCTCGAGAAGGTGGTTGTCAGGGTGATGATGATCTTAGTTATGACGATGGAGTTAACGGAGCTGATGTTTAGGCTCAAGAGTTACGATGACACAAACATTTATTTTATGCAATTTATTATTCAGTTTTGAGAGATAGTCTTTAGTATCTTTTCAGTTTCATTTGGGATGTAATAAGTCACAATTTCGTTGTTTTGTCGTTTCATCTTTCTTAGACGTAGATTTTGGAACTTGGTGATCCGTTGTTTGTCGTTTGACATTCATTTTCCGAGTTATCTTTAGTTTTAATTTATTCCGCTTTTACTCTGATTGATTGTTACGAGGCTTATGTATATATTAGTTTTGACGATTTAAAAAGTTAATATATGCATGCCGGGCGTTCTTTCCGGATAAGGACTCGGTTTCCGGGACGGGGCGTCACAGTGACTTGTTGTTTATGACACGAGTAGGTAAACAATTGATAATATAGTTGGCTGTGGTGAAGGCGTCTTCCCAATAGGTTAGAGGGAGATTGGAGTGGGCAAGTGTTAGTAATATCATCCGCAGCGGAAGTGATTTAAAGATCTAGATCTATAAAATACACGTAATAAAATAACTAGATCTATATCTACAAGGGGGTTGTAGAACATACCTCTTAGATCTCAAAATCCAAGTTGGAGAACCGCAATGGAAAGAACGAAGATGTGAAGAGCACCACGATCTTCCGTACGTGTGATCCAAGCAACTCCCGGTGGAAGGAAATCCTCGTCTCGAATCCTTCCGATATGCTACCCGGAAAATCTCCAAGATTTTCCTTTGTTACACCCTTGGCCGAAAATTTCCTTCTTCCTCTCTAAGAGGAGAAGTCGAATTTTACATTGTGTGTTAAGGCTTGGGAGAACTCTCTTTATATAGGAGAGTAAAACTTAGCCTCCAATGATTTAATAATTAATACAAAATCAATTATAATAATCCTATTAAATAAAAGATAATCCCATAATATTCTAGAACAAATCTAGAATAACATTTATCTTTATTTCTTTCCATAAATATTTATCCAATAAATATTTTATGCACATGTCTTATTAATCCACAAGAAACTAATTCTTGTTCCAAAAATAAGGAATGGGGCGAAAATTATATGCATTGACCTAGTCAATATTAATTTTGCCATAACACAATAATTGGGCCAAGATTATGGAAAATGTATTTTTCACATATTTAATTATTTAGCCCAACTAATTTAATAGTCCACTAAACAATTAATTCACATATCATTTTAATAATGTCCAATAAGAACTAAATTAATATTATTAGGATTCGACGTCCGAGAATAGCTATGCTATATTAGGAGGCACGTCGGGGACCATAGACTA
Organism: Gentiana macrophylla; assembly: GCA_026214975.1. Lineage (NCBI taxonomy): Eukaryota > Viridiplantae > Streptophyta > Magnoliopsida > Gentianales > Gentianaceae > Gentiana > Gentiana macrophylla. The sequence continues at coordinate 48,454,277 of CM047817.1, forward strand.
ATAATCAGCGGCTCCGATAAATCAAATAAATAATTATCTTACGAACAGAATAATTATATTCGATAAATCAATCACAGGAATATGCCACCATAATCCCGTGGATCGCACTCCTCCGATTATGAGATTGTATTTATCTCCTCACGAGAATAATAATAAGCGTCCATTGATATAATCATTACATATATGGATTAATCCTCCATGATCGTGCATTCTAAATCGGGAAGTTACCGTTAACCCTTTCTAGAACCTCTTATCCTTATTTACCATTAACCCCTAGTGATCAATTAATTCATACAACTCACCGGTAGCTAATCGATGTAATATGAACTCCATGGATCGATCGGTTTCTAGGATTAACAAATAAGGGAATCGTCTATCTACTTCGAAATGGAAGGAATGGATTCCGTATCTGTGATAACACGGACTACTCACTCAATCCATTACAATGCCAAGATGGGGTAATTCAAACCACGACTCGGTGTAATCCTTAACCGTCAAGTCAAACTTCATACTTGATTCAAGCGGTTGGTCGTGATCACCTCGAGATTAAGATATATCCATAAATATGATCATCCATTGATTCGATAAGAATTCTCAATTACGGAATTATATCGTGATCTCTAATCAAATCGGTCCAAATTTCTATATGATATATCTATCATATATAAATGCCCCACTAGGTTCTCTTAACCGAAAGTCCGGATAAGACAATCACACCTATTGTGTTAGCAGGCGCATTAATAGCACGTTAAAGGAGAGACCCGATACTCTCGATTAACTTCACTATGGGCTAATTGTATTTTAAGTACATCTTCAATAACTCAATCCTCCCGTGTATATACCATACAATCGAGTTAAGTGATTACATAAACGATATACTTTAGGGTTTTACAGTAGTGCAAATACTATTGTCACATCGGTGAATATATGAGAATAATAAATATGAATAATAATATCATTTCATTTATTAAATAAAACAATTACAAAATTGTCTTTCGGGCATCACACCTAACAATCTCCCACTTGCGCGAAAGCATGTGATTAATTGTTTTAGAGCACACCCTATTATTTAAAATACAACAAACTACATCTCCCACTTGCTCTAAAGCAATGGAGACCCATCCCGTATTCTAGTACCCATTAAGCATATCATAACCATTTCAGATTCCAAAGTACACTCCGAGTATGCCGTCGTAGGATAGGTCAGTGACTCGGGGAGCACCTACATCTAAATGTCATGGGTCTTAATGATTAGTCAGGTTGTCGGCTCAAGACGATCCGTAGAATCGAAACGTTACCGGTCCATCTAATCATGTGGTACTGAGTAAACACTGAGCCCGAGATCGACTTAACGATCATCCTCAATCTGACTTAAAGTCAAAATCAGTGTATCACACATATCCAAGTTCACACATGAATATGTCCGCATATTGTTCCTCGTTCTCTCAAGATACTAAAGGACATACTAAACTTGCTTTGTTAACCGCCGAATCTAAGATTCGATCAAAGTTGACGTTCAATAACCTGACCATCTCTTACTAGAAAGAGAATCTATCCCATTTCTCTTGATCCGAAGATTTAGAGAGTCATTCCTGAGGCATAGGGTAGAACTTCCTCGTTGAATGTTGCATACACGGATGCATCATCTTAACCAATAAGATGGATGGGAAACCAAAGGATCGATTCTAATCTAATTCGAATTCGACCGAGTCAATCTCTTAAGAATGTTGTCCAAATCTCATTGCGAGAATTGTGGTATTGTCGATTCGACTTGGATAACACACCCATGTTGATTCCAACTGGTGCTGTGTTATCCTTCACAAACACTAATGTATGTATATATTCACTACTGTACTAAAATTGATATCCAGTCTACAACAGACTTATCAATATTCTGGTCAAATCCACATATTGTAGAAATATATGACTTCCAATGACTGAGAGGTTTGATTTTTATCCACAAAAGACATAAGCCTTGACAGTCATCCTGTCATAAGTTCATAAGTCAATACCCTTCTGTTTCGAATGAATCCAGACTCCGTTTGTTTGGCAAGAAAATCTCAGGGAATCACCCCTATGTTCTGCTTATGAACGAAATCATGCAATACTAAGTGGTAATAGAGGTCAAGGTCTGATTAACTCTCTACTTCTTAGGGAATTACCCCTAGACCACTCAAGCTTTGCTCTGAAAGATAAACTTTCCTATTCATTCTACTCTTTTCCGGGTAGATCCAATTACTCCCACCGGGCCTGAGACACTCAAGTGGTTCTACAAGAGTATGAACAGAACTGGAGTACTGAACTCCATTCACAGGGTTATGGCTATTAAACCAACCTCTATTATCAGAATCCTTTACTGCTCACAAAAGAACCATAGGTCATCAATCGATCCTCAGACTACAAAGTCCGCAGAACCCGTAATGGGTAATGGATAAACCATACTCCCACTACAATCTAGGTGGATCAAAATTCTGATTTAGTTTAGTAGTATTTAGTGTTATCACCAACAACCGATGTTGGATGTGGTCTGACTTTAATCAGCTAGTAACTACCTTGAGTAAACGTACTTCAAGGTTTAAAGTTTTGTTGTTCATGGACTCTATCAGGAAGGATGCAACAGTATAACTGTCCCTTCCCGATTTCAAGAATCTTATAACAAACCTTTTTCTCAATGCTACAAGATATATAACGATTGGTCTCTGACCGAACGTGTTCGCGAAATTCCCAGACCTACCTTCAAGCACCGTGTGCTAAATGCTTATATTTATGGATGTGGGGTGAACCGAATCCACACCTTATCCGTAAATTCCAAAGCATATTCTAGGTAGATTTCTCGGCCTTACATTTCAATGTAAACCGAAATTTCGTTTCTAATATCTTTATTGAGTGAAGCAGTGTATTATAGCACATCTACAACCATGTTAAGCAATTCAACGGTTTCTCCCTTAGTGAAAGCATTTCACTATGAGGCAGGCCGAGCATCAGTCCCTAGGACTATGAATGGCCTATTCCGAGTATAGAATACTCTATCTCTGTTGAAAACAGAGAAACCTCAAAATATTTTGGATAAACTTACCGGAGTGTTTGAATAGTTATCAGACAAGAAGTCACTACTCGGAAGCCTCTACTAGCTTGTATCTTTCATCAGACCCCGAAGGTCGTCATGAACAAGCTATGTTACTTCTTTATAACCATTATCCTTTCCCGATTGAAAGGAAACTTAGTCATTGAACCTTTGAGACAATATAACCAGACTGGGAGAAAAGGAATCACCCTGAGCCAGTCCTTCAGTCTTGTCTTTTAGGGACTATGTACTAACTATGGAATATGAAGAAGCGTTTATCTAAATATAGACACCAATTGCTTTTAACAGTTCTTAAGATGTGTTTTATATACATATTTCAGCAGTTCTAAGTGGTTTTGACTTTATCAAAAAGTCCGAGTCTTGGATTCGTACTACAAATGGTATATTCACTTTCTATACGACAAACAAATTATCGAATATAAGGTAAATCCATTCGTTCCAACGAATCTTAAACAGAAAATAATTTTTCCGCGATATCCAAGGATTGAATCCGAGATTCATTTCCTTATATCACTCCTACTATTCTAGCTAAAATTAACTGCCCGTTGTTTACTCCTTTAATCGTTAAATGCACTGCTACCTTGTTCTGCCAAAGAACTTAGCTCGAGAAAATCGCCAAGGATTCATAGGTTGGTGATCCAAAATCACTGTCCTTATCCTATGATTTTCAGTTAATTAATTTTTCGGTTTAGCCTTAAAGTTTATTCAGTTTAGATGACTAACACTTGTAGACATATTCTCCCATTCTTGACTTTCCTTGAATGGAAACAGTCTTGAACCAGCGGTTCGTTTGAGTAGACACTACTCTTGAACCGTGGGGTGTCTATTTCGAGTGTTACTCATCGGGACTTCTTGGATTTTTTGATATACAATAAATCATAACATTAAAGCTCCCACTAGTTTATCGGTTCCAAATACCGTCTAACGAGCAATGCATTATTTTTATGATTTTCCGATTTTTCGATTTAGAAAAAATCTCATAGTTCCAATGTCTCCAGAAAAACAACAAATCATAGAAACTCCCACTAGTTCATCGATTCCAAATATCGTCTAACTAGCAACATTTCATGACTTTCCGGTTTTTCAATTAGAACGGTTACGTGTGTAGTCAGTTATACTTTTCTAATGTTCTAGAAAAACAACAAATCATAAAGGTCCCACTAGTTCATCGATTCCAAATATCGTCCAACTAGTAACACTTCATGATTTTCCGATTTTTCAATTAGAAAATTTCTTGTGTAATTACTACACACTCAAAATTCACTAGAAGAATTTCAAAGTCCGAAATCACCTTTGATCAAACTAAGTTTGTCTTCCGTTTGACACGAATGACATTAGTGACATACCTTGATGTCACTCTGGTTTTTAAAAGGCTTAAGAGAAAATATCTCTTTCGAAAAATAATTGCATTATCGATTAACTAGTTCAACGTCCTAGTTACTTTCCACTTTTTAACGAAGTCAATACTAGTCAATTATAAATTTTAAGCAATTTAGTAAGGGATATTATGCTGTAAATAAAATGACATATATTAATTCAAGTTAACACTACTATATTTATTTTAGGAATTGTAAACTAAAATTAAGTCTACTCTACCATTCCAAGGTTTTAACCTCGCATCTCAGTGCCGCCTTAGGGTAGGTCAAAGAGATGACGGTTAAATCGAGACAATCTCATCAATGAATAACTTGTGAGAATCGAACATCCCACGAGAATCGAACATCCCTTTATTCATTGACTACCTTCCTTTTTTAGCCTAGAAATTATCAAGAATACCCATGATGAGTGTGACCTACTATATCGGATCTCTTGAGTGCGCCCGAGTATGCCGTCTTAGGATAGGTCAGTGACCCGACGAGTACCCAGAAATCCTATCCTTTCGGAGACCAAGACATGAATGTTGATAGGGGCGAACACCATCCTTAGGGGGACGAAATCAAAGCGCCGCGAGGCGTCACCCTTCTCTCACTTACTTGTATCTATAGTAGAGACCGTGGGGTTGGCTGTCGCCTCCCCCGCTCCCACTCAATAATTTGGAAGTGGTGGTGGGTTAACTAACCACGTCTTTTTGATGTTAACATAAAAGCACATCAAATCAAGGATTCCGAATGGTGTCGGTAACGTAGGCAAGCCCACCCGTCCTATTCGTTGGAACATATGTGACAGTCGGACGAAATCGGGTCAAGACAGCCCCATTGAGATAAGAAGGAATCACCCCTCTGCTCTCCAGCGTGGCTTAGTCTTGCCGGACCCCCGTGCATACATCACACTAGGAGGGTTAAGTCGGTCGAGCCTAGCTCAGTTGACCACCCAACCTGTAGGCGAACCGTTTTTATCCAAGATTTATTGTTCTTTTACCATCATTCAATCTCGTAGACACTACGAATCGAAAACGTGATCTCGTTTGGGCTTTAAGGCGGTTCACCGAGAACACACACCGAAAGGCTCAACGATTTCATAACCCGTCCTCGGATCTTTAATTAGTTACTAAATTAATTAATTACCACGTATTAATTAAATTTCAACTAATTACACGAGTTTGTATACATGCCTATTTTAATTACCAAAATTAAAATTCTACATGTATGCATGGAGTGGATTTATGATATGATGCATGTCATGGCCATTCCGATTTTATATCTATTTTATGATCAAACACATAAAAAATAAATTGCGGAAAATTTAAACACCGAGATGGATCGTTGGAACCCCCGTATCTAATCTATTATAAAATAAAAAAACAAAACCCTAACTAGGGTTTACTACTTTCTAACAAAATCTGTAGCTGTTCGAACTCTTCGACGATCGGCATACCAAACAGACTCGGATCGGGACGAAACTTTCCAGATATGTTGATGTGATACATGGTGACATTCTGGAAATTGAAGATCTGCTACGGTTTTGAGCTATTTTGACAATTATAACTTATCCGGATGAATTTATGTCCCTGATGAAAGTTGTAGATCTCTTTGAGGACTATAAAATCCATATATGGCTCGCAATATTTGGACAACCGAAGCTCGGATACGGACCGAAACAGATAGGGTGTGAAGGAAGATACTATCTTTATTTTTCCTAAGTGTGGTTATTTTTCCCACATCGAATTTTAGGAGTTTTTCCTCCAAGTTTGTAGCCTATATAAGGCATTTCCTTGTATTTGAATAGGTAGCTTATTATTGAATCAAAAAACTATTTTGGTTGAAATTCAGAGATTGAATTTTCATCATAAGAAACTTTCAGTGATTGGGTTTCTTTCAAGAAGTTTTCAGAGATTGGACTTCTTTCGATTATCCTGAGACGGGGTAATTGGTTGGTGTTCCTGAGATGGGATCACCGTAGTAAATATTCTGAGATGGAGTATTTACATACCCCTTTTGTTATTTTCGTTTTATATTCAGAAAATCCATAAAAAATATACTTTTCATTGCTGAATCGTTTGATGTGCTTTAATCAACGATCCTACGAGATTCGGTTTACATCAAGTGGTATCGGAGCTCAGGCGATTAAAGCAACAACAACGGCTAACTGCGTTTTAACGAAAAATCTCTGCGTTTTTCCGGAGTTGAAGTCGGCGTTCTTGTTTCCCAAGAACCCTAATCGCAGCCGCCGTTTGAACCCTAATTGTTGCTACATATTACAATCGCTGAATTGCTGCATATTACATCAAGGAACCCTACGTATTGAGGTAAATCAGGCGTGACATATTATTCTTGGTCGAAACCCTAATTTTCTGCTCTTGAAATCTGACTGTCCGACTTTGTTTCCAATCGTTCCCTATTCAAAACAAGTCGAAAAATCCTCAAAATTTACCAGTAGATAGAAATTTGTATTGGCTATCTTTTGTCTCTTTGGCACTTTTGCAAATTCGGATATTATCTTGATCAAATTCGGATCGGAATATTCTGCTCGATTTTCTGGAACAGCTTGTAGTCGAATTTGTTTTTAGGGAGTTGTGGTGGTCGGAATTGAATGAAATTTTGTGATCACATAGGAAATTCATTGTTCTACAACTTTGATTGTTTGAGTTTTTTCCGAATCCCGACCGGTTTTGCACAATAGTCGCCGTCACCTAGTTGACTGTTTCTGTCAAAACCCGTAACCCTAGAGTGATCTGTTTACGAATTCAATTTGAGTGGGTTATACCTGTCCAAAAATTCTGAAACTTAACAGTCTGAACCAAAATTTCGTTCTCTACAATTTTTGTTCTTTGTGTTTTCCCGAATTCCATACCCTTTGGTCGTGACAAGAACCCTAAATTATTGCTGGGACGAAAATTTTTGTTGGGAAATTTACTGCTGCGTTTTCTTGAAGAATTTTTCTGCTGCGTTTCAATTTTCTGTTCTTGAAGTCGTAATCCTTGATTCACAAGAACCCTAAGTGCAATGGATAAACTACTTGCAAAATTCGACCACATCCATACAGACTTCGAGCGACATCAAGTTGAATCCGATCGAACACATGTCGAAATTATGGTCGCTTCTGCATGCATTACATGACACCCTCGCTCCACACAGCAGATTAGAACGTATTGCGCAACGGGAATTAGAGGCAGAACAACGGAAATTAGAACGTATTGCGCAACGGGAAATAGAGGCAGAACAACGGAAATTAGAATGTATTGCGCAATGGGAATTAGAGGCAGAACAACGGAAATTAGAACGTGCAGAACGTTGGAGGAAATTAGACGCAAAGTGGAAGGCGGCCGATGAACTTTTCTTTATCACGTATGGTGTAACACGTGAAGAAGCTATGGATGGCAAACCGTCCAAATTCTCTCCTTCACGTGCTAAATCGAATAAACAGGTTATTCCCAACCCCCCTACGCCTATGGTACACGAGGAGGAAGACATTCTTATTGTTGATTCAGCCACGGAAGAGTTCATTGAGGTTCCTAATGCACTTACACATGATGTTGTTCCAGTTGCTACTATCGATTCTCCTTTACCGGTACCCGACCATTCTGACGAGACTGCCGATGTCAAGGTGGATATTAGTGTTGACCCGATCACTATGCCCGTGGACTTCCTTGCTGAATCGATTGTGGTCTATCCGGGGACCGAACCGGTGCACTCCGATGGTTCAAAGGTGCACTCGGCACTTTTAGTTGCTGATTTGAAAGCGTTACAAGCGCCACATGTATATGTGGATCCTTATTTACAGCATTGCCGCCCTTCGGATTTTGTTGTCGCTGATTTCTTCACTCGCGCCATTCCATGTTTTTGCAATATTGTGATTCTGAGTTTCTCTGTGGTTGAGTGGACGTATGGAAGCAAGATATTCGTGTTTGATCCAGGTGGATTCGAGGGCGAATCCTTTCGAAGGGAGAGGGAATGATGTGATACATGGTGACATTCTGGAAATTGAAGATCTGCTACGGTTTTGAGCTATTTTGACAATTATAACTTATCCGGATGAATTTATGTCCTTGATGAAAGTTGTAGATCTCTTTGAGGACTATAAAATCCATATATGGCTCGCAATATTTGGACAACCGAAGCTCCGGATACGGACCGAAACAGTAGGGTGCTGAAGGAAGATACTATCTTTATTTTTCCTAAGTGTGGTTATTTTTCCCACATCGAATTTTAGGAGTTTTTCCTCCAAGTTTGTAGCCTATATAAGGCATTTCCTTGTATTTGAATAGGTAGCTTATTATTGAATCAAAAAACTATTTTGGTTGAAATTCAGAGATTGAATTTTCATCATAAGAAACTTTCAGTGATTGGGTTTCTTTCAAGAAGTTTTCAGAGATTGGACTTCTTTCGATTATCCTGAGACGGGGTAATTGGTTGGTGTTCCTGAGATGGGATCACCGTAGTAAATATTCTGAGATGGAGTATTTACATATCCTTTTTGTTATTTTCATTTTATATTCAGAAAATCCATAAAAAAATATACTTTTCATTGCTGAATCGTTTGCTGTGCTTTAATCAACGATCCTACGAGATTCGGTTTACATCAAGTGGTATCGGAGCTCAGGCGATTAAAGCAACAACAACGTTGCTGCGTTTTTAACAGAAAATCTGCTGCGTTTTTCCGGAGTTGAAGTCGGCGTTCTTGAAGTCGGCGATTAAAGCAACAACAACGCTGCTGCGTTTTTAACAGAAAATCTGCTGCGTTTTTCCGGAGTTGAAACGGACTCTGATCGATGCCAAAATTTTTGGAGTAAATCACCATCTTCTGATCTTGATTCTGACTGGAGGGATCTTCATTTTAACGGCTCGATCAACGGGAAAAACTAAAATACTAAACAGCTACTAAATAGATCTATTTTCAGGAAATTAAAATTGCAATAAAGATAGATTACATAATTTCCTATACTCATATGAACGAATTTTCATCGTTTATACGAGTTTACAATAGATCTAACGGGTAAACAATGCCAACCCCAATCCATCTCTTCAAACCACAACAATCGCAACAACATAAATATATACAAACATGCATTGGCCAAATTAAGAAATTGGACAATAAAAGCTACATGTTTTCCACTCCTAGATCTAATATTTTATACGTATAAATATAGATCAACCTGGCGACTGATACCACTGTTAGTAATATCATCCGCAGCGGAAGCGATTTAAAGATCTAGATCTATAAAATACACGTAATAAAATAACTAGATCTATATATACAAGGGGGTTTTAGAACATACCTCTTGGATCTCAAAATCCAAGTTGGAGACCCGCAATGGAAAGAACGAAGATGTGAAGAGCACCACGATCTTCCGTACGTGTGATCCAAGCAACTCCCGGTGGAAGAAAATCCTCGTCTCGAATCCTTCCGATATGCTACCCGGAAAATCTCCAAGATTTTCCTTTGTTACACCCTTGGCCGAAAATTTCCTTCTTCCTCTCTAAGAGGAGAAGTCGAATTTTACATTGTGTGTTAAGGCTTGGGAGAACTCTCTTTATATAGGAGAGTAAAACTTAGCCTCCAAGGATTTAATAATTAATACAAAATCAATTATAATAATCCTATTAAATAAAAGATAATCCCATAATATTCTAGAACAAATCTAGAATAACATTTATCTTTATTTCTTTCCATAAATATTTATCCAATAAATATTTTATGCATATGTCTTATTAATCCACAAGAAACTAATTCTTGTTCCAAAAATAAGGCATGGGGCGAAAATTATATGCATTGACCTAGTCAATATTAATTTTGCCATAACACAATAATTGGGCCAAGATTATGGAAAATGTCTTTTTCACATATTTAATTATTTAGCACAACTAATTTAATAGTCCACTAAACAATTAATTCACATATCGTTTTAATAATGTCCAACAAGAACTAAATTAATATTATTAGGATTCGACGTCCGAGAATAGCTATGCTATATTAGGAGGCACGTCGGGGACCATAGACTAATAATCAGCGGCTCCGATAAATCAAATAAATAATTATCTTACGAATGAATAATTATATTCGATAAATCAATCACGAGAATATGCCACCATAATCCCGTGGATCGCACTCCTCCGATTATGAGATTATATTTATCTCCTCACGAGACTAATAATAAGCGTCCATTGATATAATCATTACATATGGATTAATCCTCCATAGATCGCTCATTCTAAATCGGAAGTTACCGTTAACCCTTTCTAGAACCTCTTATCCTTATTTACCATTAACCCCTAGTGATCAATTAATTCATACAACTCATTGGTAGCTAATCGGTGTAATATGAACTCCATGGATCGATCGCTTTCTAGGATTAACAAATAAGGGAACTCGTCTATCTACTTCCGAAATGGAAGGAATGGATTCCGTATCTGTGATAACACGTACTACTCACTCAATCCATTACAATGCCAAGATGGGGTAATTCGGACCATAGACTCGGTGTAATCCTTAACCGTCAAGTCAAACTTCATACGATTCAAGCGATTGGATCGTGATCACCTCGATTAAGATATATCCATAAATATGATCATCCATTGATTCGATAAGAATTCTCGATTCACGGAATTATATCGTGAACTCTAATCAAATCGGTCCAAATACATATGATATATCTATCATATATAAATGCCCCACTAGGTTCTCTTAACCGAAAGTCGGATAAGACAATCACACATATTGTGTTCAGGCGCATTAATAGCACGTTAAAGGAGAGACCCGATACTCTCGATTAACTTCACTATGGGCTAATTGTATTTTAAGTACATCTTCACTAACTCAATCCTCCCGTGTATATACCATACACTGAGTTAAGTGATTACATAAATGATATACTTTAGGGTTTTCTGTAGTGTAAATACTATTGTCACATCGGTGAATATGAGAATAATAAATATGAATAATAATATCATTTCATTTATTAAATAAAACAATTACAAAAATTGTCTTTCAAGCATCACACCTAACAGCAAGAAGGGAGAGGCCAACTTCGGTTATTTGGCGATGGCGGCGTTCGATAGCACCAACTTGTTCATGTGTATGAGGGGCGGAGTGACGATGGTGAATGCCAAGGTGAGTTAAGGTGCGTTCAAAGTGACGGTATTCGCCACCCCAATCAGTTTGAATAGCCTTGAGTTTGGTATTAAATTGTTTTTCAATAAGTGATAGGAAATTTGGAAAAAGAAGCTCAACGTCAGATTTTTGGTTTATAGGGTAAAACCATATGTATTTGGTATAATCATCAAGAAAACTCACATAATAATGATTTCCATAAAGAGAGGATTCAGTGGGTCCCCAAACATCAAAATAAATTAAATCCAGAGGTAAACTCAGAAGTACGTAAAGTATGACGATGACTTTTTGAAAGTTGACACGGAGCACAAACCGTATCCGGTGATTTATTGGAAAGAGAAATAGAAAATCTACTTAAGGCCTGACGAAGAACAGGATGAGAGCAATGGCCAAGACGGTGATGCCACGTGGTGGTTGAACTGGACGAAGAGTGATGTGCTTGGAAAGGACTTTTGGTGAGACTGTTGAGTGATAGAGACCGTCTTGAACAAAACCTTTAAGAAGAGTGGTTTGTAATCCTTCACAAGAAAGAAAGAGGCGTGAAATTCAAAATACACAGAATTATAAGCACAGAAACGTTGAACTAATAATAGATTGCGTGTTAAGGCGGGGGAAACTAGAATATTAGAAAGGTGATAAGTGTGTGGGTGTGAGTAATATGTAGACGAGCCAAAATGAGAGATGGGCAAACCTGAACCATCACCGATGTGTACGTGCTCAGGAACATCATAAGCTTCAGAGTGGACGTTTAGGTTGCGGAAGTCATTGGTGAGATGATGGGTGGCACCAGTGTCGGGGATCCATTCAGAGTTGGGGTTATAGTGGGGTTGGGTGGCATAAGCTTCGGGTGGACGTGGGGTACGGGGTGGGGCCGGGTTGGCTGCCGGGTCAGCAGATTGCTCATACCTGTAATAACATGCATGGGCAGTATGCCCTACTTTAGCACAAATTTGACAAATAGGGGAAGAATCGTTACCAGTATTAGTAGGAGGACGAGGATTTCCACGTCCGCGGCCACGACCACCACGTCCCCTATAGTTGGGAGAGTGGCCTCGACCACGGTTATTGAAGGAGCTACCAGGGGTGTTGTTGGAGCCGCTGGAATTGCTATTGCGGGCACAATTGGCCTGAGCTGGACCGGTGGCCGAGAGAGGGGAAATAGGCGTCGGGCGGTAGTGCAGAATGCGGCTTTCGGTGGTGAGTAACAGAGCATAAAGCTCATCGGCTGTCAGTGAATCGCGAGTGGATACCATGGTGACGAGGGAGTCATAGTCGGGACCGAGCCCGACAAGCAAGTAAGCCACGAAGTCATCGGCGGACAGTGGGTGGCCGGCTAGGTGGAGCTCGTCGGCAATATTTTTCAATTTGAAGTAGTATTCGGTGGCGGAGAGTTCGTTCTTCCTGGTGGAAGCAAGCTCGGTTCGTAATTGAACCAATTTTGCATGGCTTTGTGACGCAAAAGTCGTTTGAAGGGCTGCCCAAATGGAAGCCGAAGTCGTGGCGGTGTAGACTTGGAGGAGCACCTCGTCGGACAAGGAGGAGGTGATCGTAAAGAGTATCATCTGATCGGTTTTAGTCCAGGCCGTTAGGTCATCATCATAGTCGGTGTTTTCTTCAGTTTTTCCGGCGGCGGTGGTCAAGGTACGCAGCGGCGAGGGTATGGATCCGTCAATGAAACCGAAGTCTCCTTGTCCTCGTAGGTAGGGCAAGATCTGAGCTCGCCATAGGTTGTAGTTGCCACGCGTCAATTTGGTGATGTGAAGCGAGGAAGAGCGAGTAAAGGTTGGGTATTTTGCCGACGCCACGGTGGAGGAGCCATCGTCGGACATGGTGATGCGCAGAAGGTGAAGACGACGCAGGTAGGTTTTTTTTTTTTGATTTTGGATCACAGTTTCTCTGATACCATGTGGTAATTTATGTTTTGTATTAATGAATCAAAGTATTACAGTAATGGGTATATATATACTAGTACAATGGGTAGTAAAGTAAATACACATTATCTAATTATTAACAATATCAGTATTAGTGATTATATCTAACACTCCAAATCACATGCTTATTGCGTTCATTTCATGTTTAGTGGTTTGTGATTGGTAAATTGGTATTTGTGCATTTTCATCCCCGAAAATAAGTATTACTTCTCGATGTTTTGTCCAATTGTAGGTTAAGTAAAGAGGCTTGGAGAGATATTATGGAAATTTTATACTATATATATATATATTTTTTTTTTTGTTGTTGCAATTTCAGTCCATTGACGCCGAGGATATTGACTTGGTAAAATATTGATTGACCAGATTTTGACGGTTTGTCTTAAAAATTGGTGAAAATTTCTAGTTTGACGTGAAAAGTGAAAAATCTTGAACAAATAATGATGCAATATTCGTTTAATTAGGCCAAGTTGTAGGACGAAATTTGCAATTTCTTCCAATATTTTGCATTTTCAGCGCAACGTGCAGGCATTATCCTATGAAAATTTATTTTCCCTGACTCCTGCCTCTTCCGGCATTGGAGGACTCAATTTGCAAAACAAAATCCAAATGACAAGACTTAAATTGCAACAAGAGCAAAAACAAGCATAATTTGTTCCAAAAAAAAAAAAAAAAAAAAAAAAAAAAAACATTAACAATAACAAGCATAATTAAAACGCTGACAATTCCAAGTGAAATAACAAGGTTTGCAATATTTTTGACAAATAAAATGCATACAAAGTTAATAAAAGAGACTCCACTTTTGACCAATACAAACATGATGAAAGTGGAGATAAATATGTTTGAACTCGTAGCATCCTATTCTGATATCATATAGAATTCTCCAATTTTCGACATCTTACAGAATTAACATAAATTTCAAAAGTTTTATTTAACTATGATATTAAACTTCATACCGGTGATCGCGTAAAATGCAGATGCTAGCATACGGACTAGGTCCGTCGTTGTAACGTTCAAAACGAGCTAGTCAATGTCGTTCTCAAATGTACTAAAATTTAATAAATTGAATATAACCAGTAATGTTAAGATTACACTCTAAAAAGGGTGATATTTGATCCAAAAAAAATTAAAGATGCAAATTAGACTTGGTTTCTAAATCACTTAAACAAACGTTAATTAAACAATGATTCAATCAATATACCCAATCATCAACTAAATTAGATTCGTTCAATTTTTCCCTAACCGTAATATTGAAGTAATTAATGGTGCGATCCCATATTTCGGTGACTAATTCTTGCACACATATTAAACCACTCTGTTCAATTTAATTGTCCACCATGCACGAGTTAGATTTAATTAAATAAAAATGCATTAAATTCCCTTTGGGTTGTTTACTGCTCGAAACCGCACTAAAGAGACAATATACTGCGATTTTACGAAAAAGTGATATAGCTATCTATGTACTATTTATTCCTTCAACAAAGATCAATTGGAATAAATTACGAAATTGTCATGTCCCGAGGTTTAAAATTAGAAAGACGACTAGAGATGATGTCGGTGTCGGTTAGACATGAGTTGTTAGCCGTTAGTGATGTCATATGTGATATCATTGCTTTATGTCTATTTTCTATTATTTGAGTATTTTATCTTATTGCTGAAATAGTGAAGGGCTATATTAATGAGTTGTAAACATGGATATGTGATTATGATGATGATTAATGAAATATCTCCCTAATTTCTCTTCTATTCTCTTCTCCTGCTCTCTCTCTTCTACTTCTTCCCCAATTTCCCCTTTCAATCTGCACTACAAGAAAACTGGTTTGAAGGGACAAACTTTAAAGGGACGACAAAGTCGTCCCTTTAAATATCTTTTTTGGGACGACAAAGTCGTCCCTTTAAATGAATTCAAAATAGTCAAAGTTTTGGGCGGATTTTTCGGAGGGAAACTTGAAAGGGACGACATTGTCGTCCCAAAAAATAAAATATTAACCCCACCGTGCCAGCTTGGATTTCCACGTGGACAAAACTATTTAAAGGGACGACAAGACTGTTTAAAGGGACGACAATGTCGTCCCTTTAAACATTTTCAAAAAATAATATGTTATGTACAAGATATTATAAAATTTGGGTTTTTAGGGACGACAATTGTCGTCCCCTTTAAAGGCAATTATATATTTTTTTTAATATAAAACTTTGAGTTAATAAATAATATTCAGTTTATTATAAAATGCACGTCTAAAGGGACGACAATGTCGTCCCATTAAACATTTTTCAGAAAATAATATGTTATGTACAAGAAATTATAAAATTTGGGTTTTTAGGGACGACAATTGTCGTCCCTTTAAAGGCAATTAAAATTTTTTTTTTGATATAAAACTTTGAGTTTATAAATAATATTCAGTTTATTATAAAATGCACGTCTAAAGGGACGAAAATGTCGTCCCATTAAACATTTTTCAGAAAATAATATGTTATGTACAATAAATTATAAAATTTGGGTTGTTAGGGACGACAATTGTCGTCCCTTTAAAGGCAATTAACTTTTTTTTGATATAAAACTTTGAGTTAATAAATAATATTCAGTTTTTTATAAAATTATAATATACATATTCTAATAAATATTGCTTTAAAATATAAAATTCATTATTTTTTATAAAAATTCCTTTATCGAAAGATAATACAGGTGATTATGATAATACTCTCTACTATACATTGTCAGTTCGTTATCGAGGGATTGATTTGAATCTCGGGGTTCGTTAATAAGCGATTGATCTCAATCCTGAGATCCGACATCGTTATCAAGCGAATGAGTTAACAGTCGTGGTTCGTTATCAAGCGATCGATTTGAATCCCGGGGTTCGTTATCGAGCGAATGAGTTAGATCGTTATCGATCATTGTGATAGTACTATCTACTATGTCTCGATGTATCCTTATCGAGTGAAGGAGTTAAGAGTCGGGGATCGTTATTAAGAGATCGATTTGAATCTCGGGGTTCGTTACCGAGCGAATGAGTTAGATCATTATCGATCATTGTCTCGATGGATCGTTATCGAGCGAAGGAGTTAAGAGTCCGGGATTGTTATTAAGAGATCGATTTGAATCTCGTGGTTCGTTATCGAGCGAATGAGTTAAATCATTATCGATCATTGTGATAGTACTATCTACTATGTCTCGATGGATCATTTCCGAGCGAAGGAGTTAATCGGGGATCGTTATTAAGAGATCGATTTAAATCTCAGGGTTCGTTCTCGAGCGAATGAGTTAGATAGTTATCGATCATTGTGATAGTACTATCTACTATTTCTCGATGGATCGTTATCGGGCGAATGAGTTAAGAGACGTGGTTCGTTTTCGTTATCGAGCGATCAATTTGAATTTCGGGATTCGATATCGAGCGAATGAGTTAGATCATTATCGATCATTGTGATAGTACTATCTACTATGTCTCAATGGATCGTTATCGAGCGAAGGAGTTAAGAGTCGGGGATCGTTATTAAGAGATCGATTTGAATCTCGGGGTTCGTTATCGAGCGAATGAGTTAAATCGTTATCAATCATTGTGATAGTACTATCTACTATGGCTCGATCGATCGTTATCGAGCGAATGAGTTAATAGTCGTGGTTCGTTATCGAGCGATCGATTTGAATCTCGGGATTCGATATCGAGCGAATGAGTTAGATCGTTATCGATTTTTGTGATAGTACTATATACTATGTCTCGATGGATCGTTATCGAGTGAAGGAGTTAAAAGTCAGGGATCGTTATTAAGAGATCGATTTGAATCTCGGGGTTCGTTATCGAGTGAATGAGTTAAATCGTTATCGATCATTGTGATAGTACTATCTACTATATCTCGATGGATCATTATCAAGCAAAGGAGTTAAGAGTCGGGGATCGTTATTAAGAGATCGATTTAAATCTCATGGTTCGTTATCGAGCGAATGAGTTAGATCATTATCGATCATTGTGATAGTACTATCTACTATTTCTCGATGGATCGTTATCGGGCGAATGAGATAACAGTCGTGGTTCATTTTCGTTATCGAGCGATCGATTTGAATTTCGGGATTCGATATCGAGCGAATAAGTTAGATCATTATCGATCATTGTGATAGTACTATCTACTATGTCTCGATGGATCGTTATCGAGTGAAGGAGTTAAGAGTTGGGGATCTTTATTAAGAGATCGATTTGAATCTCGGGGTTCGTTATCGAGCGAATGAGTTAGATCGTTATCGAGCATTGTGATAGTACTATCTACTATGGCTCGATCGATCGTTATCGAGCGAATGAGTTAACAGTCGTGGTTCGTTATCGAGTGATCGATTTGAATCCCGGGGTTCGTTATCGAACGAATGAGTTAGATCGTTATCGATCATTGTGATAGTATTATCTACTATGTCTCGATGTATCGTTATCGAGCGAAGGAGTTAATTAAGAGTCGGGGATCGTTATTAAGAGATCGATTTGAATCTCGGGGTTCATTATCGAGTGAATGAGGATCGTTATCGATCATTGTCTCTATGGATAGTTATCGAGCGAAAGAGTTAAGAGTCAGGGATCGTTATTAAGAGATCGATTTGAATCTCGGGGTTCGTTATCGAGCGAATGAGTTAAATCGTTATCGATCATTGGGATAGTACTATCTCCTATGGCTCGATCGATCGTTATCGAGCGAATGAGTTAACAGTCGTGGTTCGTTATCGAGCGATCGATTTGAATCTCGGGATTCGATATCGAGTGACTGAGTTAGATCGTTATCGATCACTGTGATAGTACTATGTACTATGTCTCGATGGATCATTATTGAGCGAAGGAGTTAAGAGTCAAGGATCGTTATTAAGAGATCGATTTGAATCTCGGGGTTCGTATCGAGCGAATGAGTTAAATCGTTATCGATCATTGTGATAGTACTATCTACTATGTCTCGATGGATCATTACCGAGCGAAGGAGTTAAGAGTCGGGGATCGTTATTAAGAGATCGATTTGAATCTCAGGGTTCGTTATCGAGCGAATGAGTTAGATCGTTATCGATCATTGTGATAGTACTAACTACTATGGCTTGATCGATCGTTATCGAGCGATCGATTTGAATCTCAGGATTCGATACCGAGCGAATGAGTTAGATCGTTATCGTTATCGATCATTGTGATAGTTGTATCTACTATGGCTCGATCGATCGAATGAGTTAAGTGTCGGTGTTCGTTATTGAACGATCGATTTGAATTTCGGGGTTCGTTATCGAGCGATCGATTTGAGTATAAGGGTTCGTTATCGAGCGAATGAGTTAGATCGTTATCGAAGAAAATAGTGTTATATATAGATATATTATGAACGAAAATATAATATTAAGGTATTTAATCATAAAAATGTAATATTAGAGTGCATAAAATTATTTTTTTATAAAAGTTTATTTAAAGGGACGACAATGTCGTCCCTTTAAACAAAATGTCAAAAAAATTATGAAATTTTGGAGGGAAAATTTGCCAAAACTTTTTTTGGGACATTGTCGTCCCTTTAAACAAAAAAATCAAAAATGTATGAAATTTTGGAGGGGAAAATTTGGCCGCCAAATTTTTTTTTGGGTTTAAAGGGACGACTTTGTCGTCCCTTTAAAGAGTATGTCGTCCCTTTAAACAAGACACTGATAATATAATCGGGCAGCCTCATTTTTTTCTCTCTTTCTTCTATTTT